>JAWKAU010000260.1:0-154000 GCA_033398695.1 Orobanche coerulescens
CCAAACTTTCTAAGTGTGAATTCTGGCTAAAGGAAGTAATGTTCCTCGGCCATGTGGTATCAGCTGAAGGAGTCCGAGTAGATTCTCAGAAGATCGAAGCGGTTATGGATTGGAAGACTCCAAAGAATGTGAAAGAAGTCCGGAGTTTCTTAGGACTTGCTGGGTATTATCGTCGGTTCGTGGAAGGGTTTTCCAAAATTTCCCGCCCACTTACTCGACTACTGCAGAAAACACAAAAGTTTGAGTGGAACGAGTTGTGCCAGAATAGCTTTGATGAATTGAAGAAGAGATTGATGAGGGCAACGATTTTAGCACTCCCTCGGGGAACTGGAGGATTTATAGTTTACAGTGATGCTTCGAACCAAGGACTCGGATGCGTATTGATGCAGAATGATAAGGTGATCGTTTATGCATCACGACAGCTGAAACCGTATGAGGTGAATTACCCAACGCATGATATGGAACTGGCAACAGTAGTTTTTGCTTTGAAAATCTGGAGACATTACCTGTACGGGGACTCACTGTCAGATCTTTACGGATCACAAGAGTCTCAAATACATCTTCAGTCAGAAAGAGTTGAACATGCAACAAAGAAGATGGTTAGAGCTGATTAAGGACTGCGACTTGGAGATTCTGTATCATCCAGGCAAAGCGAATGTAGTGGCCGATGCACTCAGCCGCAAGCCTGTTTCTATTCAGATGCTGGAGACTCTGACCTCCCAACTCAGCATTCAACGTGAGATGATTCGATAAGGAACTGAAGTATGGTTACAAAGAGTCTAAGGACAACTGTACGTGATGGAAATAACTTCATCATTAACCGAAGAAATCAAATCTAAGCAGGCAGATGATCTTTTGATGATTCAGTTACGCGATGAAGTGATCAAGGTAAAGGCCCCCGGATTCGTAATTCATGATAATGGAGTTTTGAGATTTCAGAACCGACTTTGCATTCACGATGTCGATGTTCTGAAACAGACAATTATGAAGGAAGCTCACAGCACGCCCTATTCTATCCACCCGGGCACCAGTAAGATGTATAAGGACTTGAAGCAGAACTTTTGGTGGGGCAACATGAAGAAAGATGTAGCGGATTATGTTTTGAAATGCTTGACTTGTCAGCAGGTTAAGATCGAGCATCAACGACCTTCCGGAATGCTGAAGCCGCTCCCGATTCCTGAATGGAAGTGGGAGGACATATCGATGGACTTCATCACTAGTATGCCGAGAACCAAGACAGGGATGAACATGATTTGGGTGATAGTTGATCATTTAACCAAATCGGCTCATTTTCTAGGCATTAAGGACACGTGGGGACCAGAGAGGTTGGCATGGGTATTTATTTCAGAGATAGTCCGACTGCATGGTACGTCGAAGACCATTATTTCTGACCGAGACGGTCGCTTTGTATCGCATTTTTGGAAGGCAGTTCATAAGGCCTTGGGGACCGAATTGAATTTCAGTACAGCTTATCATCCGCAGACTGACGGATAATTCCAGAGGACTATTCAAATGGTGGAAGATATGCTAAGGGCTTGTGCCTTAGATTGGTCAACCGACTGAGAAATTCATTTATCGTTGATTGAATTTACCTACAACAATAGTTGGCATAATTCCATTAAGATGGTACCGTTTGAGGCCTTGTACGGGAGAAGATGCAAATCGACCCTATGTTGGGACGATTCATTAGACTTGATCGGGACAGAACCAGAGTTGATCGTACAGACACGAGAGAAGATAGCCTTGATTCGTGTAAGACTGTTAACCGCCCAGAGTCGACAGAAATCTTATGCAGATGTACGTCGTCGCCCATTGGAGTTAAGTACTGGAGACCACGTACTTTTAAAGGTTTCCCCTACTCGGGGAATCTTTTGTTTTGGAAGGAAGGGAAAGCTGAGTCCGAGATATATCGGACCATTCGAGATCCTTGAGAGAGTTGGAGAGTTGGCATACATATTGGCATTACTGCCGTCATTGAGCCATATTTATAATGTGTTCCACGTATCTCAGTTACGGAGATATATACCGGATCCTAGTCATGTCATTGATTTCGTCGAGATCGAAGTCGCTCAGGATGGAACGTTTGAAGAAAGACCAGTCAAGATACTCGAGAGTCGAGTTAAGCAGTTGAGGAACAAACCAATTGTTTTGGTCAAAGTTCAGTGGTCACGCTACGGAGTGGAAGAAGCCACTTTGGAAACGGAAGATAGCATGAAGTCCATATATCCAGAGTTATTTTCGTCTTGAGTTTCGGGACGAAACTCCTTTTTAGTAGGAGAGTATGTAATATCCGGATTTATTATTGAGTATTTCAATTGTATTTGAGCCATGTATTATTCGGAATCGTGATATCGTTAATTGGAGTATGGTATTTCTCACATTTGTATCTTTGTACATGAGTGTAGCATCATACAATTTTTCCATGCAAACTCGTGATAACGCACGCTAATAATGTAGCTTAACGTGCGTTATCGGATAAAACTAGAGCACGCTACGAATGAAGAATTGCTTGCGTTAGGCAGTCAATTATTGAGGTAGGTGGCTAGCACATGCGCCAGCCGAACATGGGTTCGGATAAGATTCCCGCGGACGAACCTGGACAGATTTGGAGTCAACGCTTGTTAGCAAGAGCCTAGGATATTGTGATAGCGTGCGCTAAATAACATACGAACAGAAATGTTATAAATGGGACAGCAACCCATTTTACTTGGTTTATATTTCCTTCACCTGCCCTTCGTTCTTGAGAGACCAGAGAGCCTTATATCTTCCTTACACATACATAGACCACCTCTACTTGATCATTGGAGATTGAATGTCACTTGTGATTGATCGTTGAAGTGGAGGAACACCTTGGATTGGCATACAAACAACCGAAGCTGGATTCTACCTTTTTGACTCGGTGTTTTCTTCATCTTAAGGTATGTTAATTCTTTCTCCAGCCTTAGATTCGTGTTCTGAAGAATAAGATAAATCATGCTATCAAGATATTGAGTTCCATTGGTGATTATTCAAACAAACATCATGCTTAGAAGTCAGAATAATTATGCTTATGATATCATCGTTGAAAACATCGTAGTTGGAATCTGATCGTCAATTGATGAGAAGAATATTATGAGGTTGATTATCCGTATGATTTATGTTGCCATATTGATCGTAAACTTGGAGGTGATATCACTTTTGTTATAAGGACTTAAGAAAGAATCATTTTAGGTTGTATCTTTTCGTATAAGTTGGAATTGTTAGTTCACCTTCAAGATGAAGTCTGAATGTGATAATGATAATGGAATCTAGTGCATCAACTTGAGATCACCGAACTTCACATGAGAATGATAATCGAGTTTCAATATAAGAGTTGTGATGATATTCATTTCCTTGAATTCAAAGATGTTTGAATCCGTAAGATCATTCATAAGTTTATGAACATGACATGTAGACGGATAACGTACGTTAATCACTGAGGAGTTCGTAAGTTTCATCACCGTTAGAACGATCTGCGCCCGATAGTAAAGCGCCATGCACGCTTACCGTACGCTAAGCTATGTAAATTAACATACGCTATCGGGCATGTTTAGCGTACGCTACGTTTGGTACGTAACGTCGTTATATCATCGAGAAGTCGATCGACCCATCAGAGAGGGACTTCCGATACTTTTATAGCGTACGCTAGACTTTGTTGTTTACGTGCACTAACGAGTAGCCTTAACGTACGCTACATAGGTTACGTAGTGTGCGTTAAGCAAGCCAGACAGATTACATTTTTAAGAACTTCCCGTAATTTTTGTTAGATGTTCGTTCGACTTGATATGAATTCTATATTATTTCTTTTGTTAAGGTTCGAGCATAGCAGCGTGATTGATCGAAGGGGACGACCTTCGAGCATTTTGATATTCGTGGAAGCTTTATTCTTGTCATCAAACCGAGGCAAGTACTTTAATTAGAATTGTTTATATCATGTCAGTAATATTGTGATTGTATTATGTACATGTGTTGTGAAATGTCCACCATGTGTTGATCCGACGGGAAGCATCATGGGAATCTATAGCTGTGTGCGCTGGATCGTTGGACAGGTAGTTCCACCATGCATTGGTCCGACGGGATCATCATGGGAATCTATAGCTGTGTGCGCTGGATCGTTGGAATACCATTAGTATGTTAAGACTGTTATGATGTGATATGTGTTGTGGTTATTTCTCGTTGGAGAAACTTGTTATGATAATTGTTGATTATATCACTGTTGTATGATTATTGTATTTGTACTAGCATCGTTGTGCTAACCCCTTCGGGGGTGAACATTTGTTTATGTTCAGGATCCAGGAGAGCGGGGAAACAACTACTGGAGCTGCATGACGACGAGAGTGTAGAGTGATGTTCCGGTCGGGTTTATTGTCTGTTGTTGGTTATTTTAATAAGTACTCGAGTACGTTGTGATTTGTGATGTTTGGATTTCACTGATATATTGATAATCTTCATTTGGATATTTGTGTTCTCGGTATTGAACCAGAACTGTCGTATTTTATTTCAGTGATTTCATAATTTAGTATCTGTTATTGTCTTTCATTTATTCAGCCTTGTAAATTCTTATGTAAAGGATTTACGGCGCTGTAATATTCCTGAACATATCGGGGGTGTTACAATTTCAACACCGAACGTAAGGATACAGGGAGATCGACCAGATTTCCATGATCCTAATTTCCCTTGGAAAAGCTTAGTTCGAAGCCTCAAGCCATGAACCTCCCGGCCGATCCACGCCCATTGCTTGAAATCAAAAATTGGAGGAGAAATGAACTATTAAGATACTTCGTTGTACTTATCGGGAATCCTCACTATTCAATAGATGCGGGACGGTGAATGAAGGCTGCAGAGGATTTCAAGAACAAGCTGGAACAAGGATCGCTCCCTTCTGCAGCAGATGAAGTCCAAATATCGAAAAGGTGACTTGGTGACCCATCGAACACTGGATCCTAGTCTTCGATAAATCCTATGAAGGACGAGTAATTTATACGAATCGAGACCGGGACGCTCACTGAATTGGTGGCGAAACACCAAGAATGATCCTTCCAAGAGACCATGTAGACACTCTGACTTTAGGAGCTGAATACCTTAGTGTATTATTCGATTGTAATTTTACTTTCAAAACAGCAATCTTTGTACTCTATTTCAGTATCAATAAAACATTTGCCAGTCTTGAAAGATTACAACTCGTAATCTACTGTGTTTTTGCATGCGTTCAAACACTTTATCTATCCTTACTGTATGCAAAAATCTGAAATTTATCTCAATACACAAACTGTACGAACTTGTCTGCGAACAGTTCATAGTTTAAGTTGTAAGTATCTAGAATACAATGTAAGATTGTGCCTACGCGCCAATCATAAGTTTACGATGTAACTCTTTTGATAAAAGCTAAACTTACCTGCGAGCAGTTGTTAACTTTAGACTAGTTTGATGAAGGTCAGAACATTCGAAAGAAGATGAAGGAATCTGCCCTACTTCAAGCTGCTAAGTGTCAAAGTTTTGGCATCATAAATTATGTTTAGATAACATCAGAATGCTTTGATAAGAAGATTTAGAAAGGACTTGGCAAATTATCAAAAAGGGGGTACTCCCTTGTCTCTGAATCTAACAAACTTAGCCGGATATGGTGAAAATATAAGAACAATCAATAATGAAGTTCATCATATTCAACTAAGACAATAAAGATACAAGATTAAAAAAAGAAAGAAGGAAAAAAATAACTCGGTTGCAAAATCTCTCGATCTTTCTTAAATCCTTGTAGTTGATCTTCTTTGATGCCTTCAATTACCTCTTGATTGCGTATTTCAATCTCCTTCACCCTCATAAGACTTGATAATCCCGAAATATGGCCTTTAGACTCCTTCTATAGCCATCAAATAGGGTTCAGTGCTGATAAAACCCGTCAGAAACATCAAACTATGGAGAGCTGCACAGCCTAGTGGCATGAACGCATCAAATGATACGGCCCATGTTGAACTGCTTCAGAAACACAATTTCCATCTGGATTGTAAGACGACCAGTGTTTTTTGATACGGTCCAGACATTGTAGCCCTGTTCGGCTCCATCTTTCAACGTTTCAGCTCGTTCTCTTGTTCGTGCATCGCCTGATATGTGTGGGGGTCGGGACTTCGTTCATGCTTGATAATGATCTTAAAACACCTAAATACCTATAAAATACACCCAAACTCATCGATCCCAACAAAACATAAAACATAAATTAAGCATAAACAACACAATTCTACACATTCTAGAATATTATAGTCCAAAAAAACACTGTGAAAATATGCGTAAAATTGAGTGTAGACAAAATCCCCCAAATGTGAACATTAGTCATCTCGAGCAATACACTTCCAAACAAAAACTCCCAAGAGAACTCAACTCTTAACACATCTCAAAGGACAATTATGTGAATTTATCAATATGCTTCAAACACTGAATAAGTCGGGTTCTTAAAGTTTGGAAATCTTCAGGGTGTATTCTTAACATCATAGTCAATACTTGAAAATACAAAACTCACTGATCAAGTGTATTCACTCACTCTAAAAGTATACGTGGGGACTCATATACACTCAAAACTCATTTAATTAAACAAGAACCATCATAAGTTTGCCAATCGTCTATGTCTCCACCACTATTTTGTACATGCGACTTTGTGAATCAGAAAGGACTTTCTATAAGGTTGTAATGTAGGTATTTTGGACTTTCTATATTGAGTCAATTTATGGGGAAGATAATTGTTGGGACATGATTATGGAGATCCCTAATTTGGACAACCGTACACGTTTCAAGATTCTTGACTTGATACTAGAACACTGAGGTCCGCATTTACGAGAATGACACAGGAACAACGTTCTGAATGGATATCCATAAAGTTGATGGAATGAGTGATCTAATAACGTGATTTTTAAATGTTATGTTGTTTGAATTTTCATTTCTAGTTTTGTTAACTTTCTAAATTTATGCGTACAATGAATTTTATCATTGGAGATTAGTAATAGCTGGTTTTGAGTTTTTGACCTATGAGTTAGTAATATTTTTTTAACTAGTAATGAATGAAGTACTTATGTTTCTAAATTGTTAGCTATGAGTAAAATGTATTATTGTGATAATAATTTTATTTTGGGTTAGAATTGTATGCATTAAGCTAATATAAATTTATTTTTCAGGTGTTATATTTTACAATGTTAATATCAACATGCTTGAAATAGAGAATGAAGATATAGAAGACGAAAAAGAACTTCATGAGACTTTGAAGTGCATATTATTGGCAATTCAAGTAATTGTCTCAATGCTGCATGCGCTTGTTGTTAACATGAGTTATGAGCGTATCCATCGTAATTTAAGTAGGTGGCTAAAAACTTCAAGTAGATATAATTATATGCTTAAAATCTTAAATGACGATCCAAGAGAATTTAGGGGATTTTGTAGAATGTGTCCCAATATATTTGTCAAACTATGCAATATTATGAGGGAAAAAGGAATCCTACAAGATACAAGGTTTATTTGTGTTGAAGAGATGCTTGTGGCATTTCTACGTGTTGTTCGTCAGAACGCTAGATACTCTGTAGTTCGAGAGCCATTTGGTCGATCAGATTGTATGGCCAGCCAAAATTTAAATAAGATCTTCAAGGCATTAAATAAACTTGCAGCAGATATGATGGCAAAGCCAGCAACCATAGCCCCACAGAAAATATGAGAAAGCATAAGATTTTATCCCTACTTTAAAGTAAGTGATTTATGTGCTATTTTATTATTGCTACTATCTTTATTATATTATCATCATTATTATTTATCTTTTTAGAATTGTGTTAGAGCTATTGAGGGGACCCATATTCCAGCGATGATAGTTGGACGTGATATAAGCAGCAACTACCGTAATTGTCATGGAACAATTCACAAAATGTTCTAGCATCTTGTATTTTGATTTGAAATTTATTTATGTGTTTAGTGGGTGAGAAGGATGAGCACATGATTCTAAAGTGTTGAGTGATGATTTATCAAGAAGGAATGGTCTAAAAGTGCCACCGGTTATTAAATTTGCTAAATACTTCTCTATATGCTTAAATGGGTGATACTAGTAACATATTGTTTACTTGATATGTGCTTGTTATTAGGTAAATTTTTCTCGGTGGATTGTGAATTTCCAAATCGACGCTAAATTTTAGCTCTATTTCGAGGTGTTCGCTACCATCTTCAAGATTTTGCTGGTCAAAGTCGTGACCTAGAAAATGCCAAAGAGTTATTTAATCTTCGACATGCTTCATTGAGAAACGTAATCGAGAGAATATTTGGAATTTGCAAATCAAGGTTTAAAGTATTCGAAACAGATCCTCCATTTCCATATAAAAAACAAGCAGAACTAGCGTTGGCTTGAGCTGGATTGCACAATTTCCATCGTAATGAGTGTCGCTCGGATGAATTTCCTGTGGAACCAGAAGACGAAGAGTCAAGTGATGAAGAGGATACTGTAGAACTATCTTTTGAGAGTCAAGAACAACAAAGAGAAAACGCTAATCAGTGGCGGACAACTATATCTACTTAAACGTGGAGCGATATATGAATATATTGATTAGTCAGTTTCATTTTTAGATGAAAAAGACCATCGTTTGAGTATTATATATATATAGGGGTGTTTGAGGAGAAAGTAAAAGACAGCAAATCAATTGTATTGATAACAATGAACAGAGGGGCCTTTATATAGGCCTTACAATGAGAGTCCTTCCATACATAGGATTCCTAGTTAAGGTAAGACATCTAACAGGATCCTACTACCTCTGGAAGAGTCTAGAACCTTCCATAACTCTATCCCCCTACAACTAGTATTAGGTAAGATACCAATAAGGGAAGGATTTCCCGGAACACTCCCCCTGTGTCGAGCACTAATACTAACATGGTGCATAAGGTGTTGCCTAGGTAAAAAACCTTTCCAAGTCAAATAAAACCCCGTGGGAAAAACAAAGACTTGGTGAGGAAAAAGAGCACAACGCACCAACTACAAATGTCAGAATCATGTGAAGTATACTCCCCTGGGGCATACATGACAGCTCATTCCGTCGAGCTATCATTAGTTGAGCTCGGATAATCGACACATGCCGATGCTTCTCACATGTTTCTCAAATGTAGATTTTGGCAGAGACTTAGTGAACAAGTCTGCGATATTCTTATCGGAACTCACTTGTTTCACTTCGATATTCAGAAATTTCTGCTGCTGCTCATTATAAAAGAACTTCGGCGCGATATGCTTGGTATTGTCACCCTTTATGAAACCTAACTTCATCTGCTCAATGCATGCCGCATTGTCCTCAAAGATGCAAGTAGGGGTTGCTGTAGTGGGATCTAATCCACACGTTCCTCGTATATGGTCTATGACTGACCGGAGCCAAATGCACTCCCTTACGTATTCGTGCAATGCAATTATCTCTGCATGGTTCGAGGAAGTAGCAACGGGGCCTGCTTGGTAGATCGCCAAGATATCGCTCTATTCCCAATGGTGAACACATAACCAGTTTGGGAACGTCCTTTATGCGGGTCAGAGAGATAATCGGCATCAGCAAATCCAACTAACGTGTCGTTAGGATTCTCTGCATAAGGGGTAAGCTTGCTCGCATTAGCACTTCTGGTAGTCAAGCTACCATGCTCAGCTGCAATATCAGAGGAAGATCGACGGTCGGTATGCATCGTCTTAACCTCAACAATTCCTTTCGGAATATCGCTCTCTCTTGCGTAGGGAAAGAACAATCCAAGATCACTGGAGCCTTTCAAGTATCGAAAGATGTGTTTTACTCCATTCCAATGCCTTATCGTGGGAGCGGAGCTAAATCTCGCTAATGATTCACAGAAGCGATGTCTGGACGAGTACATTGAGCCAGATACAACAACGCACCGATTGCGCTAAGGTACGGTGTTTCTGCTCCAAGGACCTCTTCATACTCCTCTTTGGGACGAAACGGATCCTTGTTCATTTCCAGACTTCAACCAATCATGGGGGTAGCAAGAGGAAGTGCCTTGTCCATACTAAATCACCTGAGCATTTTGTGGACATAGGCAGTGATGAATGAGTATGTCATCATCTCGATGTTCTAGCTCTAAGCCCAAGCAGAATCTAGTCCTCCCGGTCTTTCATCTCGAAGTCGGATTTAAGGTAGCGGGCCATTTCATTGACCTCATCTATGGTACCGATAACATTCATGTCATCTACATAAACGGCTACAATCACGAATCCTGTATCTGTTCTTTTCACGAAAATGCATGGACATATATCACTGTTTGTAACACCCCAAATTAGGTGGATATTACAGTGTCGTGGACCCCCAACTGGGACCCACCAGGCGAATGAAAAATTAATGAATTAAATAATATAATTGTAGTACCGAACCACATTATATCATCAATCACTCCGATGAGGAGTTTCATGTACAACACACCCAGGAAATACAAAATACATGTATATTTTATATGAAGATAAAATATACAACATCGAATAAAATGAATATCCAAACAGAAATCTGCAGCGGAAATAAAAATGAAGAAACATGGATGATCGAAAAGACTGGGGGCCCCTACTAGTATCATTGGAACTCCTCGTTGTCAACGTTCTCTTCCGTGCTTTTGCCTTGCCATGACTGAAAACAACATCCCCCAACGGGGTCAGTTACAGAACAACAATCCTCAAGAGTTGAATAAACACAATCATATATATCATAGTTATGAAATTAAGCTGAAGAGGGGCATCATAGTATGCCCATAATGGGACGTTCAAGTGCACAAGACGAGTGTCCGGACACACCCGCACTTTTACCTAATTAGTCTCACGGAGGCACGTTACCGTGTGCACAGTCCATTGTGTCGGTGAACCCGCCACATGACTATCGTGTGCCCGACTAAAAATTCCACACATAACCACCCAGCCACGCAATATGAACCCAGAAGGTCACATTAACAAAAGTAACCATGATGAATATTAATGAATAACAATCCAACAAGGGTCAAGAATGACTCACCGGGATGAAATAATAATGAAATGAATGATAGCTCACTGAAATGATTGGAACCATCGTTCCTCGTGAATTGAATGATTAGTTTGATAATTACAAGTCTCGACATGAATAGTATATCATGAATGAATTATGAATATGAATGAACAACAATGAAAGGAATGAATATCCTTTTAACCGAGTAAGAATTAACTTACCTCAATATCGGTGATGAAGTGTTTTCTCTCGAACAAACGTCCTAAGGAAAATACCGGTCACTCGAACAACCTTGAATAGTATGATTACCAACAAACGCTCAATATATGTATCAAGAACGATTATAACCAACTCAAACGTCGATACAACAATAATCAAACTCATTGGGCCATTCTAACGAATACGTTGTAAACATTCTTCCCTTTGGTTACAACCAACCCCAATAATATCGATTCCAAACCTCCAAGGAATGATTCAACCCAACAAAACTTCATTAATGACATCAATAAACCAATAGGAAACCACAACTCAAAGTTACGACAACATCAATCGGAAACCCCCAAAATAACCAAAGTCAAACATCAAGGGTTCCAGAATAATTCCCCAAATATTCATCAAATCCGAAATGTACACCAATAAATCCGTAGGAATATATGTATCCAAGGTAGATAATCCATATCTAATATATTCCGACATAATAGCAAGCTTATACGAAGAGATCGGGAGGAAAACATTCAAAATCCGAAATTCTAGATCCAAGAAATGTTTACCTTGCTTTGATGTATTGGAGAGGATGAAATGATGATTAATCTGAATTATAAGCTTAAAGATGTTGATAGATGATTGCAGCTAGAAGAACACTTCTCAAAAAGCCCAAAATCGCCCAAAACCGTTGAGAGGAGGAGGAGAAATGAAAAATGACGAAATGGGGCTAAACTGTCCAATATATACTGATCCCAGATTAGTGCACGCTAAGCCCTGATATTTAGCGTGCGCTAGCGGTTAATCGTGCAGTCCAGTGAGCTCTAACTGCCTCGTTAGCGTGCGCTACGAACTCGGTAGCGTGCGCTAACACCTTCCCGATAGCGTGTGTTAACCCAAAATGTTAGCGTGTGCTAACTGATGTTTGATACCCGGAATCGGAGTCTAGAACCTCTGTCCTCTGCCCTGCTCGCGATAGCGTGCGCTACACCCAAATCTCAACGTGCGCTACACTTACCAATAGCGCACGTTATGATCTGCTCGTAGCGTGCGCTATGAATTATTCCATTTCAGTCCAGTACCCACTGGACTCTGCCTGTTCGACCTTAGCACGCGCAACACTGATTGCTTAGCGTGTGCTATCCAAACTACTAGCGCGCACTACTTACCATTCGTAGCGTGCGCTACTACAACTTAAATTCAATCCAGTGTCTTTTGGACTGTCTGCCTGAACCACATTAGTGTGCGCTAATGCTGAGAGGTAGCGTGCGTTACCCGTACTCAATTAGCGCGCTAAGGAGAAATGCGTAGCGTGCGCTACTCCTCACACACAGCCCACTAAAAAGATGACAATGATGATACGCTCGGCCCGACTCTCCAACCGGGTTGAATGACGAATAATAACTGATACACGATACAAATTACTCTGAATGATGGATACAATGAATGAATATGAATGATGAATAATTATTAATGAGTGAAAAATTACTGAGTGACAATATACTGAATGATAATGAATGAATTTACAGCCAGGTATTACATACTCCCCCCTTTAAAAAGAGTTTCGTCCCCGAAACTAAGTGTCAAACAATTCGGGATAACTCTCTCGCATACTATCCTCGGTTTCCCAATTAGCCTCTTCGACTCCGTGTCTAGACCACTGAATCTTAACCAAAGGAATCGTCTTGTTCCTCAACTGTTTGATACGCCGCTCTAAGACTTGTACAGGACGCTCCTCATATGAATGATCATCCGCGATCTCGATTTCATCGAACTGAAGTATGTGACTCGGGTTGGCAACATACTTCCTCAGCTGAGAGATGTGAAACATATTATGAATTCGGCTCAACGCCGGAGGTAAGGCTGATTGATAAACCAGACTGCCTACTCGATCCAAATCTCAAACGGTCCAATGAATCTCGGACTCAACTTCCCCCGTTTCCCGAAACGGAAGATACCTAGACTTGGGGATACCTTGACCAAAATGTGGTCACCTGCCTCGAACTCTAGTGGTCGACGACGATTATCTGCATATGATTTTTGTCGACTCTAAGCGGTCAACAAATGACTCCTGATCAGAGCTACCTTCTCGCGGGCGGCTATAAGCATATCGGGCTCGGTGTCGATTGATTCCGATAAGTCATACCAACACAAAGGATATCGACAATGACGACCGTACAAGGCCTCGTAAGGTGCCATCTTAATCGAAGCATGCCAACTAATATTGTACGTGAACTCGATCAACAGTAGTTGGGCTTCCCAATCGTCCTTCCAATCGAGAACACATGCCCTCAACATGTCCTCCAATGTCTAAATAGTCCTCTCTGATTGTCCGTCGGACTGAGGATGAAAAGCTGTGCTGAGATTAAGCTGAGTTCCCATGGCACGATGAACTGATTTCCAAAAATGTGACACGAATCGCCCGTCACGATCAGAAACGATGCTCTTAGGAGTACCGTGCAATCTCACTATCTCTCTGATGAACAACTGGGCAAGTCTCTCGGGACACCACGTATCCTTAATCTCAAAGAAATGAGCTGACTTAGTTAAGCGGTCCACAATTACCCAAATTGTATTCATGCCACGATGACTCGTCGGCAAACTCGTGATGAAGTCCATTGAAATATCATCCCACTTCCACTCTGGAATAGGGAGCGGTTTGACATACCGCCGGTCGCTGATGTTCTATCTTGACTTGCTGACAGGTTAAACATCTCGAAACAAAATCTGCGACTTCTCGCTTCATATTACTCCACCAGTAATTTTGTTTCAAGTCTTTGTACATCTTGCTAGACCCCGTATGAATAGAATAAGGGATAGCATGAGCTTCTCTCAAAATCGTGTTTTTCAACTCGTCATTTGCCGGTACGCATAACCGATTCTTAAATCGCAAAAGTCCATCCTCGTGGACCACAAATCCAGGGGCTTTCCCCTGAGCCACATCATCTCGAATGCGCAACAAAGATGGGTCTGAACCTTGATTCACTCTGATCGCCTCCTCGAGTGGCGATGAAATCTCTAACATGCAAAGTTGCCCTTGCACTCGCTGTAACTGCACTCGATCTCGGGTCTTAGGAATTCCTGTTGAAGTTCCTTCTGAGCAGTCAAACGAGCAAGCATTTGCTCATGAACGGACTTACGAATCAAGGCATCGGCGACCACGTTCGCCTTACCCGAGTGGTATTGAATCTCAATATCATAATCTTTGATTAGTTTCAAATACCATCTCTGTCGCATATTTAACTCCTTCTGAGTAAATATATACTTCAAACTCTTATGATCGGTGAAAATCGTACAGGGGACGCCATAAAGGTAATGACGCCAAATCAGCAACGCGAAAACCACGACTGCTAGTTCCAAGTCATGGGTCGGATAATTGACCTCGTAAGGTCTAAGTTGCCGCAAAGCATAGGCAATCACTTTCCCGTTCTGCATTAATACACATCCAAGACCGTGTCCGGACGCGTCACTATACACCACGAACCTTTCCGTCCCTTGTGGCAAGGAAAGGACAGGTGCTGAAATCAAATGGCTCTTGAGTTCTTCAAAAATCTATTGAGACACATCAGACCACGTGTATTTCTTATCCTTCCGCAAAAGGTTCGTCATAGGTTGAGCGATTTTAGAAAATCCTTCCACAAATCGCCTGTAATATCCTACTAATCCGATAAAGCTTCGGATTTCCTTAACATTCTTCGGAGGTTGCCAATCTCAGATAGCCTCCGTCTTCTGAGGGTCGACACGCACTCCGTCTGATGAAATTACATGTCCGAGAAACATCACTTTGGACATCCAGAACTCACATTTGGAAAACTTTCGATAGAGTTGCTCTCGTCTCAACACGTCGAGAACCTGATAAAGGTGAAATTCGTGCTCCTCTCGGTCACGGGAATAAATCAAACTGTCATCAATGAAGACAACCACGAACTGATCCAAATAGTTAATGAAAACTCGATTCATTAATTCCATGAATACCGCAGGTGCATTAGTTAACCCAAACGGAATTACCACAAACTCATAATGACCATATCATGTTCAAAATGCCGTCCTAGCAATATCCGACTCTCGAATTCGCAACTGATGATACCCAGATCTTAAATTGATCTTGGAAAATACGAAAGCTCCATGAAGTTGATACAAAAGATCATCGATGCGGGGTAGGGGTTATTTATTCTTGATCGTCACTATGCTCAATTCCCGGTAGTCAATGCACAAGAAAAAAGAACCATCATTCTTCTTGAAAAATAACACATGTGCTCCCCACGGGAACACACTCGGTCGGATATAACCTTTCTCGAACAATTCCTCCAGTTGATTCTTCAATTCCAGCATTTCGTTCGGGGCCATCCGATACGGTGCCTTCGATATTGGAGACATACCAGGCTCCAACTCAATCGTGAATTCCACATCTCTCTGTGGAGGCAAACCAGGTAACTCGTCTGGAAATATATCGGCATATTCTCTCACTATAGGAATATCCGCCAACATTACTGGCGATTTCTCGATCTTGCTCATATAGCACTAATAATTACAAGTCTCGACATGAATAGTATATCATGAATGAATTATGAATATGAATGAACAACAATGAAAGGAATGAATATCCTTTTAACCGAGTAAGAATTAACTTACCTCAATATCGGTGATGAAGTGTTTTCGCTCGAACAAACGTCCTAAGGAAAATACCGGTCACTCGAACAACCTTGAATAGTATGATTACCAACAAACGCTCAATATATGTATCAAGAACGATTATAACCAACTCAAACGTCGATACAACAATAATCAAACTCATTGGGCCATTCTAACGAATACGTTGTAAACATTCTTCCCTTTGGTTACAACCAACCCCAATAATATCGATTCCAAACCTCCAAGGAATGATTCAACCCAACAAAACTTCATTAATGACATCAATAAACCAATAGGAAACCACAACTCAAAGTTACGACAACATCAATCGGAAACCCCCAAAATAACCAAAGTCAAACATCAAGGGTTCCAGAATAATTCCCCAAATATTCATCAAATCCGAAATGTACACCAATAAATCCGTAGGAATATATGTATCCAAGGTAGATAATCCATATCTAATATATTCCGACATAATAGCAAGCTTATACGAAGAGATCGGGAGGAAAACATTCAAAATCCGAAATTCTAGATCCAAGAAATGTTTACCTTGCTTTGATGTATTGGAGAGGATGAAATGATGATTAATCTGAATTATAAGCTTGAAGATGTTGATAGATGATTGCAGCTAGAAGAACACTTCTCAAAAAGCCCAAAATCGCCCAAAACCGTTGAGAGGAGGAGGAGAAATGAAAAATGACGAAATGGGGCTAAACTGTCCAATATATACTGATCCCAGATTAGTACACGCTAAGCCCTGATATTTAGCGTGCGCTAGCGGTTAATCGGGCAGTCCAGTGAGCTCTAACTGCCTCGTTAGCGTGCGCTACGAACTCGGTAGCGTGCGCTAACACCTTCCCGATAGCGTGTGTTAACCCAAAATGTTAGCGTGTGCTAACTGATGTTTGATACCCAGCAACTGGAGTCTAGAACCTCCTGTCCTCTGCCCTGCTCGCGATAGCGTGCGCTACACCCAAATCTCAACGTGCGCTACACTTACCAATAGCGCACGTTATGATCTGCTCGTAGCGTGCGCTATGAATTATTCCATTTCAGTCCAGTACCCACTGGACTCTGCCTGTTCGACCTTAGCACGCGCAACACTGATTGCTTAGCGTGTGCTATCCAAACTACTAGCGCGCACTACTTACCATTCGTAGCGTGCGCTACTACAACTTAAATTCAATCCAGTGTCTTTTGGACTGTCTGCCTGAACCACATTAGTGTGCGCTAATGCTGAGAGGTAGCGTGCGTTACCCGTACTCAATTAGCGCGCGCTAAGGAGAGTACGTAGCGTGCGCTACTCCTCACACACAGCCCACTAAAAAGATGACAATGATGATACGCTCGGCCCGACTCTCCAACCGGGTTGAATGACGAATAATAACTGATACACGATACAAATTACTCTGAATGATGGATACAATGAATGAATATGAATGATGAATAATTATTAATGAGTGAAAAATTACTGAGTGACAATATACTGAATGATAATGAATGAATTTACAGCCAGGTATTACATACTCCCCCCTTTAAAAAGAGTTTCGTCCCCGAAACTAAGTGTCAAACAATTCGGGATAACTCTCTCGCATACTATCCTCGGTTTCCCAATTAGCCTCTTCGACTCCGTGTCTAGACCACTGAATCTTAACCAAAGGAATCGTCTTGTTCCTCAACTGTTTGATACGCCGCTCTAAGACTTGTACAGGACGCTCCTCATATGAATGATCATCCGCGATCTCGATTTCATCGAACTGAAGTATGTGACTCGGGTTGGCAACATACTTCCTCAGCTGAGAGATGTGAAACATATTATGAATTCGGCTCAACGCCGGAGGTAAGGCTGATTGATAAACCAGACTGCCTACTCGATCCAAATCTCAAACGGTCCAATGAATCTCGGACTCAACTTCCCCCGTTTCCCGAAACGGAAGATACCTAGACTTGGGGATACCTTGACCAAAATGTGGTCACCTGCCTCGAACTCTAGTGGTCGACGACGATTATCTGCATATGATTTTTGTCGACTCTAAGCGGTCAACAAATGACTCCTGATCAGAGCTACCTTCTCGCGGGCGGCTATAAGCATATCGGGCTCGGTGTCGATTGATTCCGATAAGTCATACCAACACAAAGGATATCGACAATGACGACCGTACAAGGCCTCGTAAGGTGCCATCTTAATCGAAGCATGCCAACTAATATTGTACGTGAACTCGATCAACAGTAGTTGGGCTTCCCAATCGTCCTTCCAATCGAGAACACATGCCCTCAACATGTCCTCCAATGTCTAAATAGTCCTCTCTGATTGTCCGTCGGACTGAGGATGAAAAGCTGTGCTGAGATTAAGCTGAGTTCCCATGGCACGATGAACTGATTTCCAAAAATGTGACACGAATCGCCCGTCACGATCAGAAACGATGCTCTTAGGAGTACCGTGCAATCTCACTATCTCTCTGATGAACAACTGGGCAAGTCTCTCGGGACACCACGTATCCTTAATCTCAAAGAAATGAGCTGACTTAGTTAAGCGGTCCACAATTACCCAAATTGTATTCATGCCACGATGACTCGTCGGCAAACTCGTGATGAAGTCCATTGAAATATCATCCCACTTCCACTCTGGAATAGGGAGCGGTTTCAGCATACCCGCCGGTCGCTGATGTTCTATCTTGACTTGCTGACAGGTTAAACATCTCGAAACAAAATCTGCGACTTCTCGCTTCATATTACTCCACCAGTAATTTTGTTTCAAGTCTTTGTACATCTTGCTAGACCCCGTATGAATAGAATAAGGGATAGCATGAGCTTCTCTCAAAATCGTGTTTTTCAACTCGTCATTTGCCGGTACGCATAACCGATTCTTAAATCGCAAAAGTCCATCCTCGTGGACCACAAATCCAGGGGCTTTCCCCTAAGCCACATCATCTCGAATGCGCAACAAAGATGGGTCTGAACCCTGATTCACTCTGATCGCCTCCTCGAGTGGCGATGAAATCTCTAACATGCAAAGTTGCCCTTGCACTCGCTGTAACCAGACCTCGATCTCAGGTCTTAGGAATTCCTGTTGAAGTTCCTTCTGAGCAGTCAAACGAGCAAGCATTTGCTCATGAACGGACTTACGAATCAAGGCATCGGCGACCACGTTCGCCTTACCCGAGTGGTATTGAATCTCAATATCATAATCTTTGATTAGTTTCAAATACCATCTCTGTCGCATATTTAACTCCTTCTGAGTAAATATATACTTCAAACTCTTATGATCGGTGAAAATCGTACAGGGGACGCCATAAAGGTAATGACGCCAAATCATCAACGCGAAAACCACGACTGCTAGTTCCAAGTCATGGGTCGGATAATTGACCTCGTAAGGTCTAAGTTGCCGCAAAGCATAGGCAATCACTTTCCCGTTCTGCATTAATACACATCTAAGACCGTGTCCGGACGCGTCACTATACACCACGAACCTTTCCGTCCCTTGTGGCAAGGAAAGGACAGGTGCTGAAATCAAATGGCTCTTGAGTTCTTCAAAAATCTATTGAGACACATCAGACCACGTGTATTTCTTATCCTTCCGCAAAAGGTTCGTCATAGGTTGAGCGATTTTAGAAAATCCTTCCACAAATCGCCTGTAATATCCTACTAATCCGATAAAGCTTCGGATTTCCTTAACATTCTTCGGAGGTTGCCAATCTCAGATAGCCTCCGTCTTCTGAGGGTCGACACGCACTCCGTCTGATGAAATTACATGTCCGAGAAACATCACTTTGGACATCCAGAACTCACATTTGGAAAACTTTCGATAGAGTTGCTCTCGTCTCAACACGTCGAGAACCTGATAAAGGTGAAATTCGTGCTCCTCTCGGTCACGGGAATAAATCAAACTGTCATCAATGAAGACAACCACGGTCGATCCAAATAGTTAATGAAAACTCGATTCATTAATTCCATGAATACCGCAGGTGCATTAGTTAACCCAAACGGAATTACCACAAACTCATAATGACCATATCATGTTCAAAATGCCGTCCTAGCAATATCCGACTCTCGAATTCGCAACTGATGATACCCAGATCTTAAATTGATCTTGGAAAATACGAAAGCTCCATGAAGTTGATACAAAAGATCATCGATGCGGGGTAGGGGTTATTTATTCTTGATCGTCACTATGCTCAATTCCCGGTAGTCAATGCACAAGAAAAAAGAACCATCATTCTTCTTGAAAAATAACACATGTGCTCCCCACGGGAACACACTCGGTCGGATATAACCTTTCTCGAACAATTCCTCCAGTTGATTCTTCAATTCCAGCATTTCGTTTGGGGCCATCCGATACGGTGCCTTCGATATTGGAGACATACCAGGCTCCAACTCAATCGTGAATTCCACATCTCTCTGTGGAGGCAAACCAGGTAACTCGTCTGGAAATATATCGGCATATTCTCTCACTATAGGAATATCCGCCAACATTACTGGCGATTTCTCGATCTTGCTCATATAGCACTAATAACCAACACACCCCTGACTGAGTAACTTCACTGCTTTCATCATATTAATAACTCTACCGGAACAGCTGGGATTATCTCCCTGAAATACACATTCGAATCCATCGTCTGAAATAATAGTGATCATACGCTTATGGACACTAAGGACGGCATCATGACGATCCATCCAATCAATACCCAATATAACATCATCTATAGGTTAGTCTACCACGATCAGGTCTACCAACCAATCACGGCCATGAAGCTGAATCGGATAATTCTTAATCTCCGATAATTCTTCTACCATCTGGTAGAGCAATGACATAAGGCTCACAACTAATAGCACTAACCAGATATAGTCTACTCAAGCATGACTTGGAAATGAATGAATGTGATGCACCAGTATCAAAAAGGGTACACACATGTTGAGAGAGAATTTCGAGTGTACCTGGGATCATTCGGGCCTCCGGATCGTCGGTCCTCTTCATCTCATAAATTCGGGTCTTGCTAGTCCCCGCACCGGATGCTCCTTTCTACTGACTATGGGCTCCGCCTTTATTCGCTCCCGTCGTCTTAAACGACGCCCGGTAGCACTGATTACGAGCAGTGGCCCGGGGCTAAGATGCCGTCGGCAGTGCCGAATCTCTTCGGGAAAAACGGGCCTTATGCCCAGCAATTCCACAGTTGTTGCACGTGATAGTCTGCCTCGGACACTTAGTGCTGAAATGACCCTGTTCTCCATAGTTGAAACATGTGATGGCCGAACTGGCCGCTCGGGACTGAGATTCCACAGGTTTCGGTGCCATAGGAGGTCGCTCAGAAAAAGTAGAGCCCGCACGAGGCTACTTGAAGGTTGCCTGACTGCCTTCAGACTGATTACGATTCTTAGATTTCTTGCTAGCAGATGAAGGTTGTTGCTTAGCAATCTCCTTAGCAGTAAGTCATAAGTAAGAGCTTTCTCGATGAATTCGACCAGGGTGGTGCAATTGTGATTAAGCAACTGCATCCGCATACAAGGTTTCAACCTCTTACTGAAGTACTTGATTTTATCCACCTCGGGTGGATAATAAATGAGGCGAAAGGAAGAAGTTCCTGAAATTTCTCGGCGATGGCGAGAACATCATCTTCCGCTGAGGGGTCGGGAATGAGTAATTCTGATAACTTGGCCTGCCGGATAATACCTTTCCATCATGAGAGTCTTGAATTGATCCCAAGTACAAGATCCGTCGGTGGGCTTCAAAGATAACTACCAAGAGTGAGCGCTCTCACCCAGATAGTAAGCCGCGACTGAAACTTTATGCCCTTCGGTAGAATCCACCATAGCAAATAACTTCTCTCAAAATATTCAAGCCAGTGAATTATATCCGTCGGTTCAGATGAACCCTCGAAAGTAGGTGGTCTCTGGCGAGAGATATCGCCAATGATACTACTCACACTCCTCTCTTGCCTCGGAGGTGGTGGTGGAGGAGCTTGTTGATTCTGAGCGGTTGAGTTTTGCATCGTCTCCATGAGGCGTGCCATCTGAGTCATCTGGGCCATCATGCCCTGCATAAACGCGAGTGAGTCAACCCGAACACCTTCTGAATGAGCTGTGTCCCGGGTGCGACTCCCTGACAGTGAATGATTATTTCCTAGCGAATGAGTGGCAGCGTCACTGCTCGATGAATTAGCATTATTCCTCGCGTTCACGCATGTATTCACACGAGCTCCCGGGTTTCGGCCCGTACCGCGGCCTCTTCCCCTGCGTCCTCTGCCAGCTCTCTCCATACTGAAGTAGGAAAGTCACATGATAGTTATATATCTCGCAGGAATACCGCATTATGATTAGGTCATGAAATAATAATAATGAGCATACGCGCTCTAACACAATGACTACATGAATGATCAACTGAGGTGACATGATTATCTGATGAAATTCTTGAAATGATTATCTTGAACAATTTAACAAGATTAATGATACGATCCTCAAGATCAACAACTGAGTAGTGAAATGAACTGAGTGATTAATGAGTTAACATGATCGACATGATCAAAAATGAAAATGATGATTGAGGATTGTTGACTGTTGAATGATGAGTGAGTGATTCTTATTGCCAGAAATTATACCATGGCGTCAGAAATCTTACTGTTCTTTGGTCTGAGGGGCTTGGCTCTTGAACAGGTCACACGTGATGCGAAAGTCCAATGATACTAGTCTGATGAACGATGATTTCAATGAGACATGACTCGGAAGGTAGTATTCAAAACCACGCTCCGATACCAACTCTGTAACACCCCAAATTAGGCGGATATTACAGTGTCATGGACCCCCAACTGGGACCCATCAGGCGAATGAAAAATTAATGAATTAAATAATATAATTGTAGTACCGAACCACATTATATCATCAATCACTCCGATGAGGAGTTTGTAATACCCGGTTGTAATTCAGTCATTATCATTCAGTAACTTCATTCGGTGATTGTCACTCAGTGGATTTTCACTCATTTATAATCATTCATCAATCATATTCGTTCATCGTGTTCACCATTCGGAAAACTTCGAGTTGTGTATCGTTATTGTTCATTGTTTCAACTTTCCTCATATGAGTTCGACTTTGTTAGATCACCATTAATTTTTGGTAACTCCAAAAATTCTAAATCTTTGCAATATTATAGAGCATCGAGTTAGCTTTCCAATGGTTCAAACGGTGAGTCAATCGGAAGTCGGTTTAGCTCACCCGCTCATTTTTCAGCTTTTGGCCGATCACTGCCGACCGGACTCGGTCGTGTCGTCCGACACGGCCCGTGCCGTACTCGTCCGGAAATGCCGGGTATTCGCCACGAGGACTCGGCCGTGTCGTTTGGCACGGCCGAGTTGAACTCTTCGGATAATCGTAACCGATCGCCCGGGCGCCGACCGTGTCCCGGACACGGCCGAGTCATGCCGAAGCCGCCGGACGGTCACTGTCGGAAGGCCCTCCGCGCGCGACCGTGTCAAGCGGGACACGGTCGAGTCCCTGTCGGCCGGTGTGCGACACGACCGTGCCGATCGGCACGGGCCGTGTCCGGCAGGGTAGTCAACCCCTATAAATTCATTTTTTGAGCATTTCAGCTCATTTCTTCCCCTTTTCTTCACCTACAACCGAGAGAGAGAGCTTGAGGGAGGGTTTCTCCTTCACAAATCATTTGAGTGTTTGATTTTCTTCATCTCCTTTTGATTGTGAAGCCCGGATAATCAATCTAACGCGTGTTCTTCGGATTAAAGTACTTGGATCTTCAAAGGTAATATTCTCCAACACCTTGGATTTCGATTTTTGTGTTGAGATACGATGTTTTGGACGTTATAATCATGATATATGAAGGGATATGTATATGATTATGAGTTTGTATAAGGATTCATTGGATTATTGAGGAATTATTCATGAACACCTTGAAAATCGAGTTGGAATTAGGGATTTTCGACTAATTGTTGTTATAATCACGTTTTTGGATATTCATAACGGATTATTGATCGTATTGGAGATGTTTTGTTGGTTTGAAACACTTCTTGGGGATTTGAGGTTGATATTGTTGAGGTTTAGTTGTAAACAATCGGAGTTTGGACGCAACGTGTTTGATTTAATGCCTCTATGGACTTAGTTTAATCGTATCGACGTTTTGAGTTCGTTATATTCGTGTTTGATTCGTATATTGAACGGATTGTTGGATATTGTATAATTCAAGGTTGTTCGAGCGACCGATATCTCAATTAGGACGTTGTTCGTGGAAGGATAATTGTCACCGGTATTGTGTAAGTTAATTCTTACTCGGTTAAAAGGATATTCATTCCTTTTTGTTGTTGATTACTCATAATCATAATTCATTCATCATAATATTAATCATTTTGAGACCTGTAATTGTCGAATAATCATTTCATTCACGAGGAACGACGGTTCCAAATCATTTCATTGGGTTATCAATCACGTCACTATTTACTTTCATATCGGTGAGTCATCTTGGCCTTGTCTAATTATTATTCATTGATATTCATTATGGTCATTCTCGTTCATATGACCTTCTGGGTTCATATTGCGTGGCCGGGTGTGGCTGTGTGGAATTTTTAGTCGGGCACACGATGGTTATGTATTGGGTTCACCGATACATTGGACCGTGCACACGGGAAAGCGTTACACCGTGAGACTAACTAGGTACAAGGACGGGTGTGTCCGGTCATTCGTCTTGTACACTCGCACAGAACACTACGGGCGTACTATGGTACTCCTCTTCAGCGTAATTCATAATTAAGAATTTTTCATAACTTCAGATATATCATGATTGTATATTTTCAACCCTTGAGGATTGTTGTTCTTTGTAACTGATCCCGTTTGGGGATTTTGTTTTTCAGGTCTTGGCAAGGCAAAGACACAGGGAGAGCACGTTGACGTCGAGGAATCCCAGTGATACTAGTAGGGGGCCCCAGTCATTCCGTTTGTTTCGGTCATTTCAGTCATTTCCGTCATTTGTATTTTCCGCTGCAAATTCCGTTTGAGATGTTTATTTTTTCAGGGTGGTGTATTTTATCTCCATATAAAATATACTAGTATTCTGTTTGATCCTGGTGTAATGTACTTCAACTCCTCATCGGAGTACTTGGTAATATAATGTGGTTCGGTACTACAATTATATTATTTAATTCATCATTTTCTTTGCCTGGTGGGTCCCAGTCGGGGATTCACGGCACTGTAATATCCGCCTAGTTTGGGGTGTTACAGAGTTGGTATCGGAGCGTGGTTTTGAATACTACCTTCCGAGTCATGTGTCATTTGAAATCATCGTCATCAGACTAGTATCATTGGACTTTCGCGTCACGTGTGACCTGTGCAAATGCCGAGCCAATCAGACCGAAAGAACTGTAAGATTTCTAACGCCATGGTATAATTTCTGGCAATAGTCATTCATTCATCATTCATCAATTTACAATCATCAAACATCATCATTCATTGTGATTAGGACGATCATGTTAACTCATCAATCACTTAATTCATTTCATTACTCAGTTAATAATCAGGACGATCATGTTAACTCATTAATTACTCAATTCATTTCATTATTCAGTTGTCAATCTGGATGATCATATTATCAATCTTGTTAAGTTATTCAAGATAATCATTTCAAGAATTTCATCAGATAATCATGTAACTTCAGTAAATCATTCATATAATCACTAAGTTAGAGCATGTATACTCATTTTCATCATCTCATGACATAATCATAACGTGTTAATCATGCGGGAAATATAATCATTATGCGACCTTCCTACTTCAGTATGGAGAGAGCTGTCAGGGGATGCATGGGGAGAGGCCGCAGTGCGGACCGAAACCCGAGAAATAATCACTCACTGCCGGGAAATCGTGCCCAGGACTCAGCTCGATCAGGAGATGTTCGGGTTGATCCACTCACTTTTATGCAGGCCATGATGACCCATGTGCAGTTGCTCAATCATCATTGCGCCACTCTGACCGGATTAATCGAGAGAACTCTCCCGTATGAGCCAGCTGCTAAGGAAAGTGCGGAACAACAACCTTCATTTGTCAGCAAGAAATCAACGAAGCGTAATCAATCCGAAGGCGGTCAGTCAACCTTCAAGAAGCCTCGTGTGAGTCCTATCGTTTCGGCGACCTCTACGGCGCATAATCGTGCGGGATCTCATTCCCGGCGGCCGATTCGGCCATCACTGTTTCAATTGTGGGCAGCGGGTCATTTCAGCACTGAGTGTCTGAAACCGTCTATCACGTGCTATAATTGTGGGAATTTCGGGCATAAGGCCCGTTTTTGCCGAAGGGACTCCAAGTCGGCTCCGGCGGCATCTCAGGCTCTGAAGCAATCAGCCTTTTAGAATCAGACTGCTTTGTCAACGTCGTTTAAGACACTGGAAGCAAATAGAGTTGGAGCTCGTATTTATCAGACGGGAGCGTCCGGTTCGGGGCGGCAAGTCCTGATTCATATGATGAGGAGGATCGACGATCCGGTGGCCCGAATGATTTCAGGTATACTCGTAATTTTATTTCAACTTGTGTGTACCTTTTGATTCTGGTACACCGCATTCATTCATTTTCGAATCATGCTTGAATAGACTTATTTCGGGATAGTCCTATTGCTTGTGGACCTCATACCATCGGTCTACCTGACGATGGAAGAATTTTCGGAATCATACCGAATTAAGCTTAATGACCGCGATTGGTTGATGGATTTAATCGTGGTGAACTTATCTTAGGACGATGTAATTTTCGGTATTAGTTGGTTTAACCGTCTTGATACTATCCTCAGTGTTTGTTAGCGTTTGGTCGCTATCTTTCCGTCGTTGGTTGTCGAATGTGTGCTTCAGGGAAGTAATCCCGTTGTTCCAAAGAGAAATTTTATTATGGCGGAAGCAGAGAAATTCCGCAATCGAACTATTCAATCATTCATTGTATCATTCTCATCGATTGGCCTTTCTAAGGCAATCGAGTTATTCAATCATTCTTTGTATCATTTTCATCGATTGGCCTTTCTAGGGCAATCGAGTTATTCAATCATTCATTGTATCATTCTCATCGATTGGCCTTTCTAAGGCAATCGAGTTATTCAATCATTCTTTGTATCATTTTCATCGATTAGCCTTTCTAGGGCAATCGAGTTATTCAATCATTCATTGCATCATTTCCATCGATTGGCCTTTCTAAGACAATCGAGTCATTCAATCATTCATTGTATTATTTTCATCGATTGGCCTTTCAAAGGCAATCGAGTTATTCAAACATTCCTTGTATCATCTTCATCGATTGGCCTTTCTAAGGCAATCGAGTTGTTCAATCATTATTGGTATCTCTTTTTATCGATTGACCATTCTAGGGCAATCGAAATGTTCAATCATTCGTGGTATCATTGTCATCGATTGACGATGTATTTCCAGACGAGTTATCTGGTTGCTTTCACCTAGAGTAGAGGAATTCAGGAGTGAGTTAGAGCCGGTACGTCCCCTTTATCGAAGGCACCGTATCGGATGGCCCCGACCAGAATGCAGGAGTTGAAGATTCAACTTGAGGAATAGTTCGAGGAAGGTTATCTTCGACCGATTGCGTCCCCGTGAGGAGCACCAGTGTGACCTGTCAAGGAGAAGGATGGCTCGTCTCGTGTGTGTATTAATAACCAGGAGTTGAACAGGGTGATGATCAAGAGTAGTATCCTTTACCTCGTATTGATGATTTTTTAGATCAACTTCAGGGAGCTTCAGTATTTTCCAAGATCGACTTAAGATCTGGATATCACCAGTTGCGGATTCGAGAGTCGGATATCGCGAGGACAGTGTTTCGTACACGCTATGGTCATTATGAGTTCGTAGTTATGCCGTTCGGGCTAACTATTGCACCTGCGGTATTCATGGAGTTAATGAATCGGGTTTTCATCGACTTTTTGGATCAGTTTGTTGTTGTCTCCATCGATGACATTTTGATTTATTCTCGTGATCGAGAGGAACACGAGGTACATCTTCATCAGGTTCTCGACGTGTTGAGACGAGAACAACTTTATGGAAAGTTTTCTTAATGTGAGTTCTGGAGGTCCGAAGTGACTTTCTCGGGCATGTATTTTCATCTGCCAGAGTTCGTGTCGACCCTCAGAAGACGGAGGCTATCCGAGATTGGCAACCTCCGAAAGATGTTAAGGAAATCCGATGTTTCCTCGGATTAGCTGGTTAATTATCCAACCCACGGCCGGAGCTAGCAACCATGGTTTTCGCGTTGGAAATTTGGCGTCGTTACCTTTATGGCATCACCTGTCATATCTTCACCAATCACAAGAGTTGAAGTATATATTTACTCACAAGGAGTTAAATATGCGACAGAGGCGGTGGTTGGAACTAATCAAAGATTTTGATATCGAGATCCTTTACCACCCGGGCAAGGCGAACGTTGTCGCCGACGCCTTGAGTCGTAAGTCCGTTCAGGATCAGATGCTTGCTCGTTTAACAGTTCAGAAGGAGCTTCAGCAGGAACTCCTTAGACCCGAGATCGAGGTCTGGCTTCAGCGAGTTCAGGGACAGCTTTGTATGTTAGAGATTTCATCGTCACTTGAGGAGGTAATCAGAGAGAATCAGAGTTCAAACCCTTCATTGTTGCGCATCCGTGAAGATGTGGCTCAGGGGAAAGCCCCTGGATTCGTGGTCCACGAGGATGGACTCTTGAGATTTGAGAATCGGTTGTGCGTACCGGCGAATGACGAGTTGAAAAACTCGATTTTGAGAGAAGCTCATGCTACCTCTTATTCTGTTCATCCGGGGTCCAGCAAGATGTACAAGGACTTGAAACAAAATTACTGGTGGAGTAATATGAAGCGAGAAGTCGCAAAATTTGTTTCGAGATGCTTAACCTGTCAACAAGTCAAGATGGAACATCAGCGACCGGCGAGTATGCTGATACCGCTCCCTATTCCAGAATGGAAGTGGGAAGACATTTCTATGGATTTCATCACGAGTTTGCCGACGAGTCGTCGTGGCATGAATACGATCTGGGTGATTGTGGACCGCTTAACTAAATCAGCTCATTTCCTTGAGATCAAGGATACGTGGGGTCCCGAGAGACTGGCCCAGTTGTTCATCAAGGAGATAGTGAGACTTCACGGTGCCCCTAAGAGTATCGTTTCTGATCGTGACGGACGATTCGTGTCTCATGTTGGAAATCATTTCATCGTGCTATGGGAACTCAGCTTAATCTCAGTACTGCCTTTCATCCTCAGTCCGACGGACAATCAGAGAGAACTATTCAGACATTAGAGGACATGTTGAGGGCATGCGTCCTCGATTGGAAGGAAGATTGGGAAGCCCAACTACCATTGATCGAGTTCACGTATAATAATAGTTGGCATGCTTCCATTAAGATGGCACCTTACGAGACCTTGTACGGTCGTCGTTGTCGATCTCCCTTGTGTTGGAATGACTTGTCAGAATCAATCGGCACCGAACCCGATATGCTTATAGCCGCCCGGGATAAGGTAGCTTTGATCAAGAGTCGTATGTTGACATTTCGAGTCGGCGAAATCATATGCAGATAATCGTCGTCGACCACTAGAGTTCGAGACGGGTGACCATGTTTTGGTCAAGGTATCCCCGAGTCGAGGTATTTTCCGTTTCGGAACACGGGAGAAGTTAAGTCCGAGATTCATTGGACCGTTTGAGATTTTGGATCGAGTAGGCGAGTTAGCATATCGATTGGCTTTGCCTCCGGCATTGAGCCGAATTCATAATATGTTTCACGTCTCTCAGTTGCGGAAGTATGTTGCCGACCCGAGTCACATACTTCAGTTCGACGAAATCGAGATCGCGGATGATCATTCGTACGAGGAGCGTCCTGTACGAGTGTTGGAGTGGCGAATCAAAAAGTTGAGGAACAAGACGATCCCTTTGGTCAAGATTCAGTGGTCCAGACACGGAGTCGAAGAGGCTACTTGGGAAACCGAGGATAGTATGCGGGAAAGTTATCCCGAGTTGTTTGACCCTTAGTTTCGGGGACGAAACTCTTTTAAGGGGGGGTGTATGTAATACCCGGTTGTAATTCAGTCATTATCATTCAGTAACTTCATTCGGTGATTGTCACTCAGTGGATTTTCACTCATTTATAATCATTCATCAATCATATTCGTTCACCGTGTTCACCATTCGGAAAACTTCGAGTTGTGTATCGTTATTGTTCATTGTTTCAACTTTCCTCATATGAGTTCGACTTTGTTAGATCACCATTAATTTTCGGTAACTCCAAAAATTCTAAATATTTGCAATATTATAGAGCATCGAGTTAGCTTTCCAATGGTTTAAACGGTGAGTCAATCGGAGTCCGGACGAGAGAGTTATGGTCGTTTTAGCTCACCCGCTCATTTTTCAGCTTTTGGCCGATCACTGCCGACCGGACTCGGTCGTGTCGTCCGACACGGCCCGTGCATTTCGTCCGGAAATGCCGAAGTATCTGCCCAGGACTCGACCGTGTCGTTGCACGGCCGAGTCGAACTCTTCCGATAAGCGTAACCGATCGCCAGACGCCGACCGTGTCCCGTGACACGGCCGAGTCATGCCGAAGTCGCCGGACGGTCACTTTAACGCTCGCGCGCTTCCGCCGCGACCGTGTCAAGCAGACACGGTCGAGTCCTGCCGGCGGCTATGCGACACGACCGTGCCGATCGGCACGGGCCGTGTCCGGCAGGGTAGTCAACCCCTATAAATTCATTTTTTGAGCATTTCAGCTCATTTCTTCCCCTTTTCTTCACCTACAACCGAGAGAGAGAGCTTGAGGGAGGGTTTTTCCTTCACAAATCATTTGAGTGTTTGATTTTCTTCATCTCCTTTTGATCGTGAAGCCCGGATAATCAATCTAACGCGTGTTCTTCGGATTAAAGTACTTGGATCTTCAAAGGTAATATTCTCCAACACCTTGGATTTCGATTTTTGTGTTGAGATACGATGTTTTGGACGTTATAATCATGATATATGAAGGGATATGTATATGATTATGAGTTTGTATAAGGATTCATTGGATTATTGAGGAATTATTCATGAACACCTTGAAAATCGAGTTGGAATTAGGGATTTTCGACTAATTGTTGTTATAATCACGTTTTTGGATATTCATAACGGATTATTGATCGTATTGGAGATGTTTTGTTGGTTTGAAACACTTCTTGGGGATTTGAGGTTGATATTGTTGAGGTTTAGTTGTAAACAATCGGAGTTTGGACGCAACGTGTTTGATTTAATGCCTCTATGGACTTAGTTTAATCGTATCGACGTTTTGAGTTCGTTATATTCGTGTTTGATTCGTATATTGAACGGATTGTTGGATATTGTATAATTCAAGGTTGTTCGAGCGACCGATATCTCAATTAGGACGTTGTTCGTGGAAGGATAATTGTCACCGGTATTGTGTAAGTTAATTCTTACTCGGTTAAAAGGATATTCATTCCTTTTTGTTGTTGATTACTCATAATCATAATTCATTCATCATAATATTAATCGTTTTGAGACCTGTAATTGTCGAATAATCATTTCATTCACGAGAAACGACGGTTCCAAATCATTTCATTGGGTTATCAATCACGTCACTATTTACTTTATATCGGTGAGTCATCTTGGCCTTGTCTAATTATTATTCATTGATATTCATTATGGTCATTCTCGTTCATATGACCTTCTGGGTTCATATTGCGTGGCCGGGTGTGGCTGTGTGGAATTTTTAGTCGGGCACACGATGGTTATGTATTGGGTTCACCGATACATTGGACCGTGCACACAGGAAAGCGTTACACCGTGAGACTAACTAGGTACAAGGACGGGTGTGTCCGGTCATTCGTCTTGTACACTCGCACTGAACACTACGGGCGTACTATAGTACTCCTCTTCAGCGTAATTCATAATTAAGAATTTTTCAAAACTTCAGATATATCATGATTGTGTATTTTCAACCCTTGAGGATTGTTGTTCTTTGTAACTGACCCCGTTTAGGGATTTTGTTTTTCAGGTCTTGGCAAGGCAAAGACACAGGGAGAGCACGTTGACGTCGAGGAGTCCCAGTGATACTAGTAGGGGGCCCCAGTCATTCCGTTTGTTTCGGTCATTTCAGTCATTTCCGTCATTTGTATTTTCCGCTGCAAATTCCGTTTGAGATGTTTATTTGTTCAGGGTGGTGTATTTTATCTCCATATAAAATATACTAGTATTCTGTTTTATCCTGGTGTAATGTACTTCAACTCCTCATCGGAGTACTTGGTAATATAATGTGGTTCGGTACTACAATTATATTATTTAATTCATCATTTTCTTTGCCTGGTGGGTCCCAGTCGGGGATTCACGGCACTGTAATATCCGCCTAGTTTGGGGTGTTACAGAGTTTCATGTACAACATACCCAGGAGATACAGAATACATGTATATTTTATATGAAGATAAAATATACAACACTGAATAAAATGAATATCCAAACGGAAATCTGCAGCGGAAATAAAAATGAAGAAACATGGATGACTGAAAAAGACTGGGGGGCCCCTACTAGTATCATTGGAACTCCTCATCGTCAATGTTCTCTTCCCGTGCTTTTGCCTTGCCATGACCTGAAAACAACATCGCCCAACGGGGTCAGTTACACAGAACAACAATCCTCAAGAGTTGAATAAACACAATCATTATATATCATAGTTATGAAATTAAGCTGAAGAGAGGTATCATAGTACGCCCATAATGGGACGTGCAAGTGCACAAGACGAGTGTCCGGACACACCCGCACTTGTACCTAATTAGTCTCACGGAGGCACGTTACCGTGTGCACAGTCCATTGTGTCGGTGAACCCGCCACATGACTATCGTGTGCCCGACTAAAAATTCCACACATAACCACCCGGCTACGCAATATGAACCCAGAAGGTCACATGAACAAAAGTGACCATGATGAATATTAATGAATAACAATCCGACAAGGGTCAAGAATGACTCACCGGGATGAAATAATAATGAAATGAATGATAGCTCACTGAAATGATTGGAACCGTAGTTCCTCGTGAATTGAATGATTAGTTCGATAATTACAAGTCTCGACATGATTAGTATATCATGAACGAATTATGAATATGAATGAACAACAACGAAAGGAATGAATATCCTTTTAACCGAGTAAGAATTAACTTACCTCAATATCGGTGATGAAGTGTTTTCTCTCGAACAAACGTCCTAAGGAAAATACCGGTCACTCGAACAACCTTGAATAGTATGATTACCAACAAACGCTCAATATATGTATCAAGAACGATTATAACCAACTCAAACGTCGATACAACAATAATCAAACTCATTGGGCCATTCTAACGAATACGTTGTAAACATTCTTCCCTTTGGTTTACAAACCTCCAAGGAATGATTCAACCCAACAAAACTTCATTAATGACATCAATAAACCAATAGGAAACCACAACTCAAAGTTACGACAACATCAATCGGAAACCCCCCAAATAACCAAAGTCAAACATCAAGGGTTTTAGAATAATTCCCCAAATATTCATCAAATCCGAAATGTACACCAATAAATCCATAGGAATACATGTATCCAAGGTAGATAATCCATATCTAATATATTCCAACATAATAGCAAGCTTACATGAAGAGATCGGGAGGAAAACATTCAAAATCTGAAATTCTAGATCCAAAAAATGTTTACCTTGATTTGATGTATTGGAGAGGATGAAATGATGATTAATCCGAATTATAAGCTTGAAAATATTGATAGATGATTGCAGCTCGAAGAACACTTCTCAAAAAGTCCAAAATCGCCCAAAACCGTTGAGAGGAGGAGGAGAAATTAAAAATGACGAAATGGGGCTAAACTGTCCAATATATACTAATCCCAGATTAGCACACGCTAAGCCCTGATATTTGGCGTGCGCTAGCGGTTAATCGGGCAGTCCAGTGAGCTCTAACTGCCTCGTTAGCGGGCGCTACGAACTTGGTAGCGTGCGCTAACGCCTTCCCGATAGCGTGTGTTAACCCAAAATGTTAGCGTGTGCTAACTGATGTTTGATACCCAGCAACTGGAGTCCAGAACCTCCTGTCCTCTACCCTGCTCGCGATAGCGTGTGCTACACCCAAATCTCAACGTGCGCTACACTTACCAATAGCGCACGTTATGATCCGCTCGTAGCGTGCGCTATGAATTATTCCATTTCAGTCCAGTACCCACTGGACTCTGCCTGTTCGACCTTAGCGCGCGCAACACTGATTGCTTAGCGTGCGCTATCCAAACTACTAGCGCGCACTACTTACCATTCGTAGCGTGCGCTACTACAACTCAAATTCAGTCCAGTGCCTTCTGGACTGTCTGCCTGAACCACATTAGTGTGCGCTAATGCTGAGAGATAGCGTGTGTTACCCGTACTCAATTAGCGCGCGCTAAGGAGAGTATGTAGCGTGCGCTACTCCTCACACACAGCCCACTACAAAGATGACAATGATGATACGCTCGGCCCGACTCTCCATCCGGGTTGAATGACGAATAATAACTGATACACGATACAAAATAACTCTGAACGGTGGATACAATGAATGAATATGAATGATGAATAATTATTAATGAGTGAAAAATGACTGAGTCACAATATACTGAATGATAATGAATGAATTTACAGCCGGGTATTACACTGTTCTCGTATCCCTTCCCAACCAAGTATTCACGTAGGCGGTTGTACCACATCCTTCGAGATTGTTTCAACCCATACAGTGAACGATGCAATTTCAAAGCGTAAGCGCTCCGTGGTTTAGAGCTACTTGATTTGGGCAATGAAATTCCTTCGGGGACTTTCATATAAATATCTGTATCTAGATCCCCATAAAGATACGCTGTAACCACATCCATAAGCTACATGTTTAGTTTTTCGGACACTACCAAACTAACTAAGTAGCAGAAAGTGATGGTGTCCATAACGGGAGAATACGTCTCCTCGTAGTCAATGCCAGGGCGCTGCAAGAAGCCTTGGGCAACTAGTATCGCTTTGTTATGCATGACCTCATCCTTATCATTGCGTTTACGAACAAAGACCCACTTATGTCCAACTGGTTTAACGCCCACGGGTACTGGCCAAATACCTCACGTTTAGCCATTGAGTCTAGTTCAGCCTGCATTACATCTTTCCATTTCGGCCAATCGGCTCGTTGTTGACATTCAGCAACCGAGCGCGGCTCAGCATCGTCGTCTTCAATAATTTCTTGAGCGATGGAGTAGGCAAAAGCATCATCGACTAGCGTGGATGACCTGTCCAATAGTACATATTCACTCGTACATTGCATCGAGATTTCTTTATTCTCTGACATCAACAAAGTTTCCGACGCGTCCGTCGATTGTTCCATTGTTGATTCGAGGACATATCCGTAGTCAGAGATAATCTCGTGTGACGGAGTCACTGTGTCGATGATGAGAGGATTTTGTGCCTCCGTTCCTCTTCTCTTTCGAGGTTCGGTATCCTTTCTACCCACTGGCCTCCCCCTCTTTCGAGCAGGGATAAGAGCGGCCGAAGCAGCCATCCCACCACTAAGGTTGACGCCAGGGGCATCATTCCTTTGGGCGGCTGAACGTTTCCCTATAACTGGGACTTCTAACCTTGCAGGAACATTCGCAGCGGGAATGGTAGATCTTGTCACTTTTGCACTATCAGTAAAACTGTCGGGCATCGAATCCACAACTTTATGAAGACTGAGAATACGTTGCACTTCTAGCTCAGATTGAGCCGCGCGGGGATCTTGATGAGGCAAGGAGGGAGCACACCAGACAATTTCCTAGCGTTCAGCTGGAATCGTTCGATTCCTCTCTCCCCCTAACGATGGGAAGTTTGTCTCATCAAAGTGACAGTCTGGAAATCTTGCAGTAAATAGATCTCCTGTCAGAGGTTCCAAATAGCGGAATATTTTAGGCGATTCATAGACAACGTATATACCTAATCGTCTTTGCGGACCCATTTTAGTACGCTGTGGAGGCGTAATTGGCACATAGACTGCACAACCAAAAATGCGTAAGTGTGAAATATCAGGCTCATATCCATTTACCAACCGTACGCACTAAATGATTGATTGGCAACAATCGAAATCGAATAAGTATAGCCGCATGCAAAATTGCATAACCCAGTGCGAAATTGGCAAGTTGGTGCGCAATACCAATGCTCGGGCGATAAGTCAGAATCGCTTAATCATAGCCTCAGCAAGGCCATTCTGCGAATGAATATGGGGGACGGGATGTTCAACTTCAATCCCAATCGACATGCAATAGTCGTCAAAAGACTTTGACGTAAACTCACCAGCATTGTCCAATCTTAATGACGAGATTGGAAAGTCGGGATGGTTATCCCGTAACTTGATGATTTGTGCTAGGAGTTTAGAAAATGCAGCATTTCTTGTGGATAGCAGAGCGACATGTGACCATCGCGTTGATGCATCAACCAGAACCATAAAGTATCTGAATGGTCCGCACTCTGGCTGAATAGATCCACAAATGTCCCCTTGAATTCTTTGTAAGAAGCGAATGTTTTGTGTTGAATCTTTAGCAAAGGACGGAGAGGGTATCAACTTTGCTAGTGAACAGGCTTTACAAAACGATTTATGGGCATTAGAAATTGCCATGGAAACCTCGGGATTTACGAGAGATGCACCGTCAACCTTATCAGGGCGTGCGATCTTTAATCCCGGTGATACGGTATCAAGCTCACTCACATCAATACCGATATCGAATGGTGCTTCCAATCATTTTCTGGACTTGAAAAACGGATGACCATGTGAGTTTTTCAAAATGCGAATCATCATGTCGAATGGTGCTTCCAATCATTTATGGTTTGTATCGATAAATTTCACCCATAATTGAACTAGTCTACTCGTTTTTTGCTTTTAATTAATTAGTTTTTAATAATTTTATTTTTATCGGATGATGATGTAAATCTAGTCTTAATCGGATTGAATTACTGATTTACTCAAGAAATAACATGTTTAGAAAATATTCTCTTTGTTGAATTTTTATGTATTCATGTTTTAGGGCTTTCCGATACGAGTTCGGTAGTCTTTCCGGATTCAAAATCAGAGTTATATATCAAAAGTTATCATCCGAAGAAGATTTGGGGCAAAAACGCAAAGTCTAAGAAATTTCTGGGCTGAGAATGAAGTCTGAAACTCCATACGGGCGTAACATCATAACATACGGGCTCACAAAACCAAAAGCCGTAGCCTACTTACTGTCGTAACTCATGTATATTACGGCCAAGTCATCCATGTTACGGCCGTAACTACTGAATGTTACGGCCGTAACTCTTGACAGATTGTGATCATTTGTCTAATTTTTTATACTTTTGGTCTATTATTGAGGGGATAACTGGCATTGATCCGATCTATTGTAATAATGCTGAAGTTTTGGAGTTATTAGATGACTTTAGGTGTATAAATAGACCCCTTAGATCCATCATCATTCATCATTCATCTTATAATTTTTCCACCTTTTGTAATATTTTCTTTTTGTGTGAAGAACACACTTGTGTTCTTGAGTGATTTGTGTAATAGTGGTATAGCATATGTTGTTCAGAGAGTTTATTGCTTCTTTCTCCTTTATCTACTAAGGGAGTTAGGATCAATTCTTTCTCTTGTTCAACTAATAATGACCACTCAAGCTTGTATTATGTATATTAAACCCTTCATGGGCTAAGTTACCTTAGTTGGGATTATAAACAAGGTTAGTCATGTTATTTAAGTTTGTATAAAGATCTATTGTGAATTACTTATTATTGTGTGTGATTTTCATTGTTTTAACAATCTTTATTTATTTGGCCAATAAATGACGATATTTATGGTATTCATATGTTTCGAAAGAAAATATGTTTGATTAGATCAAATGATCTTCACTCTAAGTTGTTCTAGGGGATAGAAATATACCTCTAGACCTTAGATGATTATTTGAGTTATTTTCATAAATCTTAATGCTATGTATTGAAGCCAATCAACATAGAAATATAGTGGATTGATCCAATATATAATGGGTGTATTATAGTTCGAAAGAGAAACCGTCTTTTTAAGGAAAATCGAATCTACACAACATAATAAGTAAATTCATCTTATGATCTCCTATACATCTTCTATAACTAATGATGAACTAAGTTTGTAATCCCAACTATTTCATTTTATCTTTTATTAATCTATTATTCGTGCAATCTTTTATTTCCTTGAATATTATAACTATTATTGCATTTTCTTTGCAATTATTAAACCAAACTCTTAAATTGTGTGTTTCAATCATATATATATATATATATATATATAAAAATAGACTAATAGTGTATAATTCAAATTATAACCAAACTTCCTCGTGGGATCGATAAACCGGACTCAAAAAGTCCACTTACTACTTGATACGATATTGTGCACTTGCGATAGTTACACTAAAGTCCGTGTCAAGTTTTTGGCGCCGTTGTCGGGGAAGTATAAGTGTTATATTCGAAATATTACATTATTAACTATTGTTATAAATACAAGTTTTTCTTTGTTGTAGATTCTCTTGTCTATGCGAAGGACGTACAATCGCGATTTAGTTTCACTAGATCCCGAGATCGAAGCCACATTCAGAAGAAGGCGAAGAGAACAAAAGAAAAGCATTATTTCTTCACCATCAATGGCGGACGAACTAAACCCACATCTCCCCCAAGGAAACGATAACGAAAGAATTCCTCCTCCGGTAGGGGTAATACCTAATGTTCAAACATTCAACATCAACAATATCCTATTGTGCCGGAAATAGATGAAGACAACATGTTCTTTGGGGAATTCATGAACCCCCCATCTTTGAGCGTGCAATCAAGTGTGATCTATCCACCATTTGGAGTGGACAATTTTCAAATTCGCCCTGATGTCATCAATCTCTTCTCCAACAACAACTCATTCTATGGAAGAACCGATGAGAATCCATATCTCCATATTAACCGTTTTGTGGAGATTTGTGGAAATTTCAAATATCCAAATGTAAATGACGAGGCGATCAAAATGAGACTTTTCGTGCACACTTTGAAGGACAGAGCAAGAGAGTGGCTAGATACTTTGCCACCACGAAGCATAACAAATTGGCCCGAGTTTGTCCAAAAATTCACCACTAAATACTTTCCACCAATAAAAGTGGCGAAACTCAAATACGAAATCTCTACATTTCGTCAACAAGATTCAGAGTTATTCCACAAAGCATGGGAGAGATACAAAGATATGCTACGAAAATGTCCTAACCATGGTTTCAATTTGGGAGCACAAGTCAATTACTTCTATTCTGGAATTTTACCTACATGCCGAGCCAATGTCGATTCATCATCAAATGGATCACTTGGCAACAAAACTATGAAAGCGGCTTATAATCTTTTTGAGGTTATAAGTGAACAAAGTGCAAGATGGCCAGACAGAAATATCCAAAAGAAACCAAATAGTGTTTTTGAAGTGGATTCTTATTCACTTATGTTGGCAAAAATTGAAGCTCTATCAAAGAAAGCCGAGGACATGTCTTTTTCAACTCCTCAATTTGTGAAGACAGTGCAAACTCCACAAGTTTCAGCTTTTTCATGTGAAATTTGTGGAGCAACTCACAACAGCACTATCTGTCCCTTAGTGTAACAGGAGCAGTCACCACCACCAGAACAAGTGGCGTATGCTCAGAATTTCTAAAGGCAAGCATACAATCCTTACAGGCCAACATACAATCCACGGTACAAAAATCATCCAAATTTTTCTTATGCAAACAACAACAATGTGTTGAATCCAACGCATCAAGAAAATAAGCCCAGGTGGGAAGAAGCAATCACGAAGCTAGCTGAACAACAATTGAAGTATCAACAACGCAATGATGCTTCAATTAAAAATCTGGAGACACAAGTTGGCCAAATGGCCAAAATACTTTCAGAAAGATCTCATGGCATGTTACCTAGCAATACTGAGGTAAATCCAAGGGAAAATGTCCAAGCTATCACAACAAGAAGTGGAGTGCAGTTGCCAGAAATTTCTATGGAAAATCATCTGGAAAAACAGAAAAATAAACAAAATCAAGAATCAGAAAAAGAATCTGAATCAGGACCTTCATCTCAAAAGGTCCAGTTGCTACAAAATCTTATGTTCCACCTATCCCATTTCCTCAACGGTTGAAGAATCACAAGCTCAGTGCTCAATTCGGGAAATTCTTGGAAAGTTTCAAAAAGCTACACATCAACATTCCTTTTGCCGATGCTCTAGCACAAATGCCAAGCTATGCCAAATTTATGAAAGATATTCTTTCCAACAAACGAAAGCTTGAAGAATATGAAACTGTCATACTAACAGAGGAATGTAGCGCAATACTACAAAAGAAGTTGCCACCCAAGCTAAAAGATCCGGGAACTTTCACAATTCCGTGTACAATTGGTGAAGTGAATTTTGGCAAAGCTCTTTGTGATTTAGGGGCAAGTATCAACTTGATGCCCCTGTCAATTTTCAACAAACTGAACTTGGGAGAAGCAAAAGCAACAACAGTTTCACTACAATTAGCTGATCGGTCAATCAAATATCCACGTGGGATAATAGAAGATGTGCTCGTCAAGGTTGATAAATTCATATTTCCAGCAGATTTTATCATCCTTGACATGGAAGAAGATCAGGATATTCCCATTATTTTGGGACGACCATTTCTCGCAATCGGACGTGCTCTTATTGACGTCTATGAGGGAAAACTAATTCTCAGAGTGGAAGACGAACATGTCATCTTTGATGTTCTAAAAACTTTGAATCGTCCCTCCACAGATGAGTATTTTCTAAGAATAGACGCAATTGAAGCCATGGTGTTGCTACCCAAAATATTATCCGGAGATAGATATTGCTGGAATGGATGGATAGCAAACAAATGCGAGAACACTTCCGGGGGAAAAGTAAATAACACAAGATTTGCCGGGGTTGTTAGTCCCGGGCTTGAATGCTCTCGCGATATATTATTAATATAAATATTCGGGGATACAAGTATTAATGTAAGAGTACAATTACAATGAGTGTAAAGACCCTTGTTATCTTAGCTGGTGAGCGTGTAGATTGCCGGAAGAACCAGATATGACGCTCTTTGAGTTCTTGTAACAACATTGATGAGCTGTGACAACCGTGAGAAATCGACAGTGTCTCACGGAGTGTAGCTATTGAATGTTTAAGCTCCTGGGCTTGTGAATCTCTTTGAATCTGCACTGTGGAGACTTCTTGTCTCTGCCAACCGTCTTCTGGTTGAGAGGTACTGGGAGAGAAATCATGAGGTAGATTCGGGAGAGGAAGCTAGGAGCTTGAAAGTATGTGTGGTTGTATGTATTTTTTCTGAACTTAATGGAGAATGCGTGGAGAATTCCTGAACTGAATCCAGAATTACTGAACCTCTTTCCTGTAGATGGAGGTTCTCTATTTATAGCACTTGGGCATGCTGGGTGATCGCCTTTGCTGTATTATAATAAGAGGGCGATCGTCTTTTAGCACATGGGCTTGTCCCCGTAAAGTCTGCAGGAGTTGCTGGCAGTCAGCTGTGCGGTCCAATGAGAAGCCTGCACGCGTCTGAGTCGGTGTCACAGGGCGGTCCCACCTTGTACCTTTCGGCGGGCCTGTCGGTAGGTGAGAAGGTGGTGACAGGCTGTGGTCAACGATCCATGAAACGCGGCGCCTGTCGTGGATCTGTACATGGGCGCTGCTTTGAGGTCCAGTCTTCGTGGACTTTGACGGACGATGGTCTTTGCTCGTGGCGTAGGAAGGTCGTCCTTAGCCGGGCACTAAAGTTGATCGCTAGGTGCCAAGAGGCGATCGCCTTGGGAGTCGATCGCTAGGTACCCGAAGGTGGTTTGGTACCTTCGATTAGGCGAGTTTGCCATAGCTTGATTGATTGTGGACTCGGTCGCTCGGCTTTGCAGTTGATCGCCTATCGAGGTGAATAAATCTCGACAAAACAATTGCCCCCCAGCTCGCTCATATGTTGAAAACGTGGGGTGAGGTGGTTCTGCTGGCGATCGCTGAGTTATGACGTGTGACTCTGTATTTTACTGAATTAGCGATCGTCTTTGAGCTGATGGATTCGGAGTTTGGAGGACCTGGTAGGTCGCTGAAATGAGCAGGAAATGGCAGCGGATGCGGAAAAGTCTCTGGAGCACGTGTCGGATTCCTATTGGGGGAGGCCGACGGTTATTTATGACTCCTCGTCTGACGCGTCCTCGAAAAGACGCGTACGCGGGTTTCAAGAGAGCATTAATTGCGACGGTTGTGCTCCGACCCCTGAGATTCTCCTTAATTACACAAGAGCCCCTGCCACCTCCTATAAAAAGGCGTAGTGTTGCAGTGTTCATTCTTACGTGCATTTATCGGAGAAAGAAGGTTTTGCTGAAGATTTTTCTGGAGACTTTGCTGCCGATCGTCGATCGATTCAATCTTGGGTAAGACGAATACTCCTTTTCTCCTCTTTTCTTCAAAAATGGCTGGAACATCTTCTTCATACGGAGTGGGCACTTCCTCCGTCGCTGGGACTTCTAATGTCCGGGGAGGATCCTCCGCTGAGTTCCATCTGGAGATGGCCGCTGAGGCTATTCGAGCCGGTATCGACCCTGCGGAAGTCGATGCGTTGTTCAATGAGGCCGACGTGGCTAAGGAGGCGGCTGTTGAACACAGACGCTCGCAGATGGAGAGAGATCTGGCGGTGAGAGCCTATTGGGAGCGGCATAGTGCCTTTGGCCAGGCTTATGTGGCCTTTGCTGAGATTATGGAGAGGCTGGCCGGTCCGTCTCCAAGATTCGATTTCCGGGAGTATTCGATCTCTCACCCTTACCAGTTTGCTAAACGGTCGCAGTTTCGGGCTGCGCAGCGATCTCTGTGGTCTCTTGTCCAAATCAGGAGTTCGGCGACCAGGAAAGACCTGTCCGTCTGGAGGATGAGGTTCCACATTCCTTCAGATGTGGATCTATTTGCGCCGGCGGAGAATGAGCGAGCCGACCAACCCCCGATGGGCATGGTCGCCGTGAACGAGGCAATTATGGAGGCCGGGCTGCACTTTCCTCTATCTTTTGCTGTCTCCCATCTGCTGGCTGCTTGGAATGTGACGCCTTTCTAGCTGACGCCAAATGCTTGGCTCCAAATAATCTGCACTCTCACCTTGTTCGGCGGTCACCGACTGTACCGCCTCCCTTCGCCGTCGGAGATGAACCACCTGTTCAAGCTGATGGCTCAAAAAGGGTCGGTTGGAGGCCATCATATATAAGGCCGATCCGGTCGGGTGATCCTGGGAGTCCCCAACAAGGTGCGGGGCGACCTGGCGAAGTGGTTCTGGGTCGCCGGTGCGTGGAGGGCTTCTGCGAGCGACAATCCTATGGGCGAGCTGGAGATCCCCACTGGCTTTCGGGAGAGGAATCCCGGTAAGGGTCCAGACTCTCCATTTGTTCGGATATGTTCTGAACTGATCTAATTTGACTTCGTTTTTGCAGGTTTCCACATTCCGGCGATCGAGGAGCTACCTTTTGATTTCCTGGTTGTCTGGGAGCGGATACAAAGTTTGCTGGACGACGACTTGGACTCTATCCGGATCAACAAGGAGAGTCGTTGGTTGTCAGCTCGGCTATTCCGTTTCCCGAGACATCTTTCGGTCTCAGGTACAAATTGCTACGATCTCCATTTGTTGGGCGATCGTCCTGTTGGAGGAAAAGGTTTAACTGTTTGTTTGATTGTTCTCATTTGTAGAGATTCGTTTTCCTCGCTTTTTGGAGCCCCCACTGGAGATAGCTATGTCGAACCTTGGGGTATTGGGCCGTCTTCGCTAGAAGAAGTCCTCTCGAGCTCCTCCTGTGGCGTTGCCTATCATTCCGGAGGTGGAGCCTCGCGTAGAGCCAATCGTGGATGAGGAGGAAGTCCTGGAAGAGGGGATTCGGACGAATCGCAAACAGCAGAGGTCGGGAGAAACTCGAGTTTCTGCCCCTGCCAGTGAGGTGCCGATCGCCGCGCCTCCGATCACCGTTGTTCCTCCGGAGAATGAGCCTACTCCCTCTGCGGCTTTCTTACGGGAGATGGCGATCGCCGAAGCTGAGACCCCTCGCGGGAAGCCATACTTTGGTCGCGATCCTGAGAGAGCCGAGAGGTAAGCTTTGCTTGTTGAGTTGAAACTTGTCATTTGCGTGGGAGATGTGTTAACTTTTTTGATTTGGTGCAGGATTCGCAGCACTGATCCGTCTTGTCCGCCGATGGTGCGGGATTTCCTAGCGAGCTGATCTCCTCGCCAATCTTGTGATATCCCGTTGTACGTCAACCGGGCCGTTTGAATAACCCCTTGTTTTCTCCAGATTTTTTGCTTTGAAAATCTGGAGACATTACCTGTACGGGGACTCACTGTCAGATCTTTACGGATCACAAGAGTCTCAAATACATCTTCAGTCAGAAAGAGTTGAACATGCAACAAAGAAGATGGTTAGAGCTGATTAAGGACTGCGACTTGGAGATTCTGTATCATCCAGGCAAAGCGAATGTAGTGGCCGATGCACTCAGCCGCAAGCCTGTTTCTATTCAGATGCTGGAGACTCTGACCTCCCAACTCAGCATTCAACGTGAGATGATTCGATAAGGAACTGAAGTATGGTTACAAAGAGTCCAAGGACAACTGTACGTGATGGAAATAACTTCATCATTAACCGAAGAAATCAAATCTAAGCAGGCAGATGATCTTTTGATGATTCAGTTACGCGATGAAGTGATCAAGGTAAAGGCCCCCGGATTCGTAATTCATGATAATGGAGTTTTGAGATTTCAGAACCGACTTTGCATTCACGATGTCGATGTTCTGAAACAGACAATTATGAAGGAAGCTCACAGCACGCCCTATTCTATCCACCCGGGCACCAGTAAGATGTATAAGGACTTGAAGCAGAACTTTTGGTGGGGCAACATGAAGAAAGATGTAGCGGATTATGTTTTGAAATGCTTGACTTGTCAGCAGGTTAAGATCGAGCATCAACGACCTTCCGGAATGCTGAAGCCGCTCCCGATTCCTGAATGGAAGTGGGAGGACATATCGATGGACTTCATCACTAGTATGCCGAGAACCAAGACAGGGATGAACATGATTTGGGTGATAGTTGATCATTTAACCAAATCGGCTCATTTTCTAGGCATTAAGGACACGTGGGGACCAGAGAGGTTGGCATGGGTATTTATTTCAGAGATAGTCCGACTGCATGGTACGTCGAAGACCATTATTTCGGCCAGGGCAGTCGCTTTGTATCGCATTTTTGGAAGGCAGTTCATAAGGCCTTGGGGACCGAATTGAATTTCAGTACAGCTTATCATCCGCAGACTGACGGATAATTCCAGAGGACTATTCAAATGGTGGAAGATATGCTAAGGGCTTGTGCCTTAGATTGGTCAACCGACTGAGAAATTCATTTATCGTTGATTGAATTTACCTACAACAATAGTTGGCATAATTCCATTAAGATGGTACCGTTTGAGGCCTTGTACGGGAGAAGATGCAAATCGACCCTATGTTGGGACGATTCATTAGACTTGATCGGGACAGAACCAGAGTTGATCGTACAGACACGAGAGAAGATAGCCTTGATTCGTGTAAGACTGTTAACTGCCCAGAGTCGACAGAAATCTTATGCAGACGTACGTCGTCGCCCATTGGAGTTAAGTACTGGAGACCACGTACTTTTAAAGGTTTCCCCTACTCGGGGAATCTTTTGTTTTGGAAGGAAGGGAAAGCTGAGTCCGAGATATATCGGACCATTCGAGATCCTTGAGAGAGTTGGAGAGTTGGCATACATATTGGCATTACCGCCGTCATTGAGCCATATTTATAATGTGTTCCACGTATCTCAGTTACGGAGATATATACCGGATCCTAGTCATGTCATTGATTTCGTCGAGATCGAAGTCGCTCAGGATGGAACGTTTGAAGAAAGACCAGTCAAGATACTCGAGAGTCGAGTTAAGCAGTTGAGGAACAAACCAATTGTTTTGGTCAAAGTTCAGTGGTCACGCTACGGAGTGGAAGAAGCCACTTTGGAAACGGAAGATAGCATGAAGTCCATATATCCAGAGTTATTTTCGTCTTGAGTTTCGGGACGAAACTCCTTTTTAGTAGGAGAGTATGTAATATCCGGATTTATTATTGAGTATTTCAATTGTATTTGAGCCATGTATTATTCGGAATCGTGATATCGTTAATTGGAGTATGGTATTTCTCACATTTGTATCTTTGTACATGAGTGTAGCATCATACAATTTTTCCATGCAAACTCGTGATAACGCACGCTAATAATGTAGCTTAACGTGCGTTATCGGATAAAACTAGAGCACGCTACGAATGAAGAATTGCTTGCGTTAGGCAGTCAATTATTGAGGTAGGTGGCTAGCACATGCGCCAGCCGAACATGGGTTCGGATAAGATTCCCGTGGACGAACCTGGACAGATTTGGAGTCAACGCTTGTTAGCAAGAGCCTAGGATATTGTGATAGCGTGCGCTAAATAACATACGAACAGAAATGTTATAAATGGGACAGCAACCCATTTTACTTGGTTTATATTTCCTTCACCTGCCCTTCGTTCTTGAGAGACCAGAGAGCCTTATATCTTCCTTACACATACATAGACCACCTCTACTTGATCATTGGAGATTGAATGTCACTTGTGATTGATCGTTGAAGTGGAGGAACACCTTGGATTGGCATACAAACAACCGAAGCTGGATTCTACCTTTTTGACTCGGTGTTTTCTTCATCTTAAGGTATGTTAATTCTTTCTCCAGCCTTAGATTCGTGTTCTGAAGAATAAGATAAATCATGCTATCAAGATATTGAGTTCCATTGGTGATTATTCAAACAAACATCATGCTTAGAAGTCAGAATAATTATGCTTATGATATCATCGTTGAAAACATCGTAGTTGGAATCCTAGTACGTCAATTGATGAGAAGAATATTATGAGGTTGATTATCCGTATGATTTATGTTGCCATATTGATCGTAAACTTGGAGGTGATATCACTTTTGTTATAAGGACTTAAGAAAGAATCATCTTAGGTTGTATCTTTTCGTATAAGTTGGAATTGTTAGTTCACCTTCAAGATGAAGTCTGAATGTGATAATGATAATGGAATCTAGTGCATCAACTTGAGATCACCGAACTTCACATGAGAATGATAATCGAGTTTCAATATAAGAGTTGTGATGATATTCATTTCCTTGAATTCAAAGATGTTTGAATCCGTAAGATCATTCATAAGTTTATGAACATGACATGTAGACGGATAACGTACGTTAATCACTGAGGAGTTCGTAAGTTTCATCACCGTTAGAACAGTCTGCTGCCCAGTAGTAAAACTGCCATGCACGCTTACCGTACGCTAAGCTATGTAAATTAACATACGCTATCGGGCATGTTTAGCGTATGCTACGTTTGGTACGTAACGTACGTTATATCATCAGAGAAGTCAGTCGACCCATCAGAGAGGGACTTCCGATACTTTTATAGCGTACGCTAGACTTTGTTGTTTACGTGCACTAACGAGTAGCCTTAACGTACGCTACATAGGTTACGTAGTGTGCGTTAAGCAAGCCAGACAGATTACATTTTTAAGAACTTCCGACCGTAATTTTTGTTAGATGTTCGTTCGACTTGATATGAATTCTATATTATTTCTTTTGTTAAGGTTCGAGCATAGCAGCGTGATTGATCGAAGGGGACGACCTTCGAGCATTTTGATATTCGTGGAAGCTTTATTCTTGTCATCAAACCGAGGTAAGTACTTTAATTAGAATTGTTTATATCATGTCAGTAATATTGTGATTGTATTATGTACATGTGTTGTGAAATGTCCACCATGTGTTGATCCGACGGGAAGCATCATGGGAATCTATAGCTGTGTGCGCTGGATCGTTGGACAGGTAGTTCCACCATGCATTGGTCCGACGGGATCATCATGGGAATCTATAGCTGTGTGCGCTGGATCGTTGGAATACCATTAGTATGTTAAGACTGTTATGATGTGATATGTGTTGTGGTTATTTCTCGTTGGAGAAACTTGTTATGATAATTGTTGATTATATCACTGTTGTATGATTATTGTATTTGTACTAGCATCGTTGTGCTAACCCCTTCGGGGGTGAACATTTGTTTATGTTCAGGATCCAGGAGAGCGGGGAAACAACTACTGGAGCTGCATGCCGACGAGAGTGTAGAGTGATGTTCCGGTCGGGTTTATTGTCTGTTGTTGGTTATTTTAATAAGTACTCGAGTACGTTGTGATTTGTGATGTTTGGATTTCACTGATATATTGATAATCTTCATTTGGATATTTGTGTTCTCGGTATTGAACCAGAACTGTCGTATTTTATTTCAGTGATTTCATAATTTAGTATCTGTTATTGTCTTTCATTTATTCAGCCTTGTAAATTCTTATGTAAAGGATTTACGGCGCTGTAATATTCCTGAACATATCGGGGGTGTTACAATTTCAACACCGAACGTAAGGATACAGGGAGATCGACCAGATTTCCATGATCCTAATTTCCCTTGGAAAAGCTTAGTTCAGAAGCCTCAAGCCATGAACCTCCCGGCCGATCCACAGCCCACTGCTTCAGAAATCAAAAATTGGAGGAGAAATGAACTATTAAGATACTTCGTTGTACTTATCAGGGAATCCTCACTATTCAATAGATGCAGGACGGTGAATGAAGCTGCAGAGGATTTCAAGAACAAGCTGGAACAAGGATCGCTCCCGCTACAGCAGCAGATGAAGTCCAAATATCGAAAAGGTGACTTGGTGACCCATCCAGAACACTGGATCCTAGTCTTCGATAAATCCTATGAAGGACGAGTAATTTATCTGAATCGAGACCAGGACGCTCACCAGAATTGGTGGCGAAACACCAAGAATGATCCTTCCAAGAGACCATGTAGACACTCTGACTTTAGGAGCTGAATACCTTAGTGTATTATTCGATTGTAATTTTACTTTCAAAACAGCAATCTTTGTACTCTATTTCAGTATCAATAAAACATTTGCCAGTCTTGAAAGATTACAACTCGTAATCTACTGTGTTTTTGCATGCGTTCAAACACTTTATCTATCCTTACTGTATGCAAAAATCTGAAATTTATCTCAATACACAAACTGTACGAACTTGTCTGCGAACAGTTCATAGTTTAAGTTGTAAGTATCTAGAATACAATGTAAGATTGTGCCTACGCGCCAATCATAAGTTTACGATGTAACTCTTTTGATAAAAGCTAAACTTACCTGCGAGCAGTTATTAACTTTAGACTAGTTTGATGAAGGTCAGAACATTCGAAAGAAGATGAAGGAATCTGCCCTACTTCAAGCTGCTAAGTGTCAAAGTTTTGGCATCATAAATTATGTTTAGATAACATCAGAATGCTTTGATAAGAAGATTTAGAAAGGACTTGGCAAATTATCAAAAAGGGGGTACTCCCTTGTCTCTGAATCTAACAAACTTAGCCGGATATGGTGAAAATATAAGAACAATCAATAATGAAGTTCATCATATTCAACTAAGACAATAAAGATACAAGATTAAAAAAAGAAAGAAGGAAAAAAATAACTCGGTTGCAAAATCTCTCGATCTTTCTTAAATCCTTGTAGTTGATCTTCTTTGATGCCTTCAATTACCTCTTGATTGCGTATTTCAATCTCCTTCACCCTCATAAGACTTGATAATCCCGAAATATGGCCTTTAGACTCCTTCTATAGCCATCAAATAGGGTTCAGTGCTGATAAAACCCGTCAGAAACATCAAACTATGGAGAGCTGCACAGCCTAGTGGCATGAACGCGTCAAATGATATGGCCCATGTTGAACTGCTTCAGAAACACAATTTCCATCTGGATTGTAAGACGACCAGTGTTTTTTGATACGGTCCAGACATTGTAGCCCTGTTCGGCTCCATCTTTCAACTTTTCAGCTCGTTCTCTTGTTCGTGCATCGCCTGATATGTGTGGGGGTCGGGACTTCGTTCATGCTTGATAATGATCTTAAAACACCTAAATACCTATAAAATACACCCAAACTCATCGATCCCAACAAAACATAAAACATAAATTAAGCATAAACAACACAATTCTACACATTCTAGAATATTATAGTCCAAAAAAACACTGTGAAAATATGCGTAAAATTGAGTGTAGACAAAATCCCCCAAATGTGAACATTAGTCATCTCGAGCAATACACTTCCAAACAAAAACTCCCAAGAGAACTCAACTCTTAACACATCTCAAAGGACAATTATGTGAATTTATCAATATGCTTCAAACACCGAATAAGTCGGGTTCTTAAAGTTTGGAAATCTTCAGGGTGTATTCTTAACATCATAGTCAATACTTGAAAATACAAAACTCACTGATCAAGTGTATTCACTCACTCTAAAAGTATACGTGGGGACTCATATACACTCAAAACTCATTTAATTAAACAAGAACCATCATAAGTTTGCCAATCGTCTATGTCTCCACCACTATTTTGTACATGCGACTTTGTGAATCAGAAAGGACTTTCTATAAGGTTGTAATGTAGGTATTTTGGACTTTCTATATTGAGTCAATTTATGGGGAAGATAATTGTTGGGACATGATTATGGAGATCCCTAATTTGGACAACCGTACACGTTTCAAGATTCTTGACTTACTTGATACTAGAACACTGAGGTCCGCATTTACGAGAATGACACAGGAACAACGTTCTGAATGGATATCCATAAAGTTGATGGAATGAGTGATCTAATAACATGATTTTTAAATGTTATGTTGTTTGAATTTTCATTTCTAGTTTTGTTAACTTTCTAAATTTATGCGTACAATGAATTTTATCATTGGAGATTAGTAATAGCTGGTTTTGAGTTTTTGACCTATGAGTTAGTAATATTTTTTTAACTAGTAATGAATGAAGTACTTATGTTTCTAAATTGTTAGCTATGAGTAAAATGTATTATTGTGATAATAATTTTATTTTGGGTTAGAATTGTATGCATTAAGCTAATATAAATTTATTTTTCAGGTGTTATATTTTACAATGTTAATATCAACATGCTTGAAATAGAGAATGAAGATATAGAAGACGAAAAAGAACTTCATGAGACTTTGAAGTGCATATTATTGGCAATTCAAGTAATTGTCTCAATCTTGCATGCGCTTGTTGTTAACATGAGTTATGAGCGTATCCATCGTAATTTAAGTAGGTGGCTAAAAACTTCAAGTAGATATAATTATATGCTTAAAATCTTAAATGACGATCCAAGAGAATTTAGGGGATTTTGTAGAATGTGTCCCAATATATTTGTCAAACTATGCAATATTATGAGGGAAAAAGGAATCCTACAAGATACAAGGTTTATTTGTGTTGAAGAGATGCTTGTGGCATTTCTACGTGTTGTTCGTCAGAACGCTAGATACTCTGTAGTTCGAGAGCCATTTGGTCGATCAGATTGTATGGCCAGCCAAAATTTAAATAAGATCTTCAAGGCATTAAATAAACTTGCAGCAGATATGATGGCAAAGCCAGCAACCATAGCCCCACAGAAAATATGAGAAAGCATAAGATTTTATCCCTACTTTAAAGTAAGTGATTTATGTGATATTTTATTATTGCTACTATCTTTATTATATTATCATCATTATTATTTATCTTTTTAGAATTGTGTTAGAGCTATTGAGGGGACCCATATTCCAGCGATGATAGTTGGACGTGATATAAGCAGCAACTACCGTAATTGTCATGGAACAATTCACAAAATGTTCTAGCATCTTGTATTTTGATTTGAAATTTATTTATGTGTTTAGTGGGTGAGAAGGATGAGCACATGATTCTAAAGTGTTGAGTGATGATTTATCAAGAAGGAATGGTCTAAAAGTGCCACCGGTTATTAAATTTGCTAAATACTTCTCTATATGCTTAAATGGGTGATACTAGTAACATATTGTTTACTTGATATGTGCTTGTTATTAGGTAAATTTTTCTCGGTGGATTGTGAATTTCCAAATCGACGCTAAATTTTAGCTCTATTTCGAGGTGTTCGCTACCATCTTCAAGATTTTGCTGGTCAAAGTCGTGACCTAGAAAATGCCAAAGAGTTATTTAATCTTCGACATGCTTCATTGAGAAACGTAATCGAGAGAATATTTGGAATTTGCAAATCAAGGTTTAAAGTATTCGAAACAGATCCTCCATTTCCATATAAAAAACAAGCAGAACTAGCGTTGGCTTGAGCTGGATTGCACAATTTCCATCGTAATGAGTGTCGCTCGGATGAATTTCCTGTGGAACCAGAAGACGAAGAGTCAAGTGATGAAGAGGATACTGTAGAACTATCTTTTGAGAGTCAAGAACAACAAAGAGAAAACGCTAATCAGTGGCGGACAACTATATCTACTTAAACGTGGAGCGATATATGAATATATTGATTAGTCAGTTTCATTTTTAGATGAAAAAGACCATCGTTTGAGTATTATATATATATAGGGGTGTTTGAGGAGAAAGTAAAAGACAGCAAATCAATTGTATTGATAACAATGAACAGAGGGGCCTTTATATAGGCCTTACAATGAGAGTCCTTCCATACATAGGATTCCTAGTTAAGGTAAGACATCTAACAGGATCCTACTACCTCTGGAAGAGTCTAGAACCTTCCATAACTCTATCCCCCTACAACTAGTATTAGGTAAGATACCAATAAGGGAAGGATTTCCCGGAACACTCCCCCTGTGTCGAGCACTAATACTAACATGGTGCATAAGGTGTTGCCTAGGTAAAAAACCTTTCCATGTCAAATAAAACCCCGTGGGAAAAACAAAGACTTGGTGAGGAAAAAGAGCACAACGCACCAACTACAAATGTCAGAATCATGTGAAGTATACTCCCCTGGGGCATACATGACAGCTCATTCCGTCGAGCTATCATTAGTTGAGCTCGGATAATCGACACATGCCGATGCTTCTCACATGTATCTCAAATGTAGATTTTGGCAGAGACTTAGTGAACAAGTCTGCGATATTCTTATCGGAACTCACTTGTTTCACTTCGATATTCAGAAATTTCTGCTGCTGCTCATTATAAAAGAACTTCGGCGCGATATGCTTGGTATTGTCACCCTTTATGAAACCTAACTTCATCTGCTCAATGCATGCCGCATTGTCCTCAAAGATGCAAGTAGGGGTTGCTGTAGTGGGATCTAATCCACACGTTCCTCGTATATGGTCTATGATCGATCGGAGCCAAATGCACTCCCTTACGTATTCGTGCAATGCAATTATCTCGCATGGTTCGAGGAAGTAGCAACGGGGCCTGCTTGGTAGATCGCCAAGATATCGCTCTATTCCCAATGGTGAACACATAACCAGTTTGGGAACGTCCTTTATGCGGGTCAGAGAGATAATCGGCATCAGCAAATCCAACTAACGTGTCGTTAGGATTTTCTGCATAAGGGGTAAGCTTGCTCGCATTAGCACTTCTGGTAGTCAAGCTACCATGCTCAGCTGCAATATCAGAGGAAGATCGACGGTCGGTATGCATCGTCTTAACCTCAACAATTCCTTTCGGAATATCGCTCTCTCTTGCGTAGGGAAAGAACAATCCAAGATCACTGGAGCCTTTCAAGTATCGAAAGATGTGTTTTACTCCATTCCAATGCCTTATCGTGGGAGCGGAGCTAAATCTCGCTAACAGATTCACAGAGAAGCGATGTCTGGACGAGTACATTGAGCCAGATACAACAACGCACCGATTGCGCTAAGGTACGGTGTTTCTGCTCCAAGGACCTCTTCATACTCCTCTTTGGGACGAAACGGATCCTTGTTCATTTCCAGACTTCAACCAATCATGGGGGTAGCAAGAGGAAGTGCCTTGTCCATACTAAATCACCTGAGCATTTTGTGGACATAGGCAGACTGATGAATGAGTATGTCATCATCTCGATGTTCTAGCTCTAAGCCCAAGCAGAATCTAGTCCTCCCCAGGTCTTTCATCTCGAAGTCGGATTTAAGGTAGCGGGCCATTTCATTGACCTCATCTATGGTACCGATAACATTCATGTCATCTACATAAACAGCTACAATCACGAATCCTGTATCTGTTCTTTTCACGAAAATGCATGGACATATATCACTGTTTGTAACACCCCAAATTAGGTGGATATTACAGTGTCGTGGACCCCCAACTGGGACCCACCAGGCGAATGAAAAATTAATGAATTAAATAATATAATTGTAGTACCGAACCACATTATATCATCAATCACTCCGATGAGGAGTTTCATGTACAACACACCCAGGAAATACAAAATACATGTATATTTTATATGAAGATAAAATATACAACACTGAATAAAATGAATATCCAAACAGAAATCTGCAGCGGAAATAAAAATGAAGAAACATGGATGACTGAAAAAGACTGGGGGCCCCTACTAGTATCATTGGAACTCCTCGTTGTCAACATTCTCTTCCCGTGCTTTTGCCTTGCCATGACCTGAAAACAACATCCCCCAACGGGGTCAGTTACACAGAACAACAATCCTCAAGAGTTGAATAAACACAATCATATATATCATAGTTATGAAATTAAGCTGAAGAGGGGCATCATAGTATGCCCATAATGGGACGTTCAAGTGCACAAGACGAGTGTCCGGACACACCCGCACTTTTACCTAATTAGTCTCACGGAGGCACGTTACCGTGTGCACAGTCCATTGTGTCGGTGAACCCGCCACATGACTATCGTGTGCCCGACTAAAAATTCCACACATAACCACCCAGCCACGCAATATGAACCCAGAAGGCCACATTAACAAAAGTAACCATGATGAATATTAATGAATAACAATCCAACAAGGGTCAAGAATGACTCACCGGGATGAAATAATAATGAAATGAATGATAGCTCACTGAAATGATTGGAACCATCGTTCCTCGTGAATTGAATGATTAGTTTGATAATTACAAGTCTCGACATGAATAGTATATCATGAATAAATTATGAATATGAATGAACAACAATGAAAGGAATGAATATCCTTTTAACCGAGTAAGAATTAACTTACCTCAATATCGGTGATGAAGTGTTTTCTCTCGAACAAACGTCCTAAGGAAAATACCGGTCACTCGAACAACCTTGAATAGTATGATTACCAACAAACGCTCAATATATGTATCAAGAACGATTATAACCAACTCAAACGTCGATACAACAATAATCAAACTCATTGGGCCATTCTAACGAATACGTTGTAAACATTCTTCCCTTTGGTTACAACCAACCCCAATAATATCGATTCCAAACCTCCAAGGAATGATTCAACCCAACAAAACTTCATTAATGACATCAATAAACCAATAGGAAACCACAACTCAAAGTTACGACAACATCAATCGGAAACCCCCAAAATAACCAAAGTCAAACATCAAGGGTTCCAGAATAATTCCCCAAATATTCATCAAATCCGAAATGTACACCAATAAATCCGTAGGAATATATGTATCCAAGGTAGATAATCCATATCTAATATATTCCGACATAATAGCAAGCTTATACGAAGAGATCGGGAGGAAAACATTCAAAATCCGAAATTCTAGATCCAAGAAATGTTTACCTTGCTTTGATGTATTGGAGAGGATGAAATGATGATTAATCTGAATTATAAGCTTGAAGATGTTGATAGATGATTGCAGCTAGAAGAACACTTCTCAAAAAGCCCAAAATCGCCCAAAACCGTTGAGAGGAGGAGGAGAAATGAAAAATGACGAAATGGGGCTAAACTGTCCAATATATACTGATCCCAGATTAGTGCACGCTAAGCCCTGATATTTAGCGTGCGCTAGCGGTTAATCGGGCAGTCCAGTGAGCTCTAACTGCCTCGTTAGCGTGCGCTACGAACTCGGTAGCGTGCGCTAACACCTTCCCGATAGCGTGTGTTAACCCAAAATGTTAGCGTGTGCTAACTGATGTTTGATACCCAGCAACTGGAGTCTAGAACCTCCTGTCCTCTGCCCTGCTCGCGATAGCGTGCGCTACACCCAAATCTCAACGTGCGCTACACTTACCAATAGCGCACGTTATGATCTGCTCGTAGCGTGCGCTATGAATTATTCCATTTCAGTCCAGTACCCACTGGACTCTGCCTGTTCGACCTTAGCACGCGCAACACTGATTGCTTAGCGTGTGCTATCCAAACTACTAGCGCGCACTACTTACCATTCGTAACGTGCGCTACTACAACTTAAATTCAATCCAGTGTCTTTTGGACTGTCTGCCTGAACCACATTAGTGTGCGCTAATGCTGAGAGGTAGCGTGCGTTACCCGTACTCAATTAGCGCGCGCTAAGGAGAGTACGTAGCGTGCGCTACTCCTCACACACAGCCCACTAAAAAGATGACAATGATGATACGCTCGGCCCGACTCTCCAACCGGGTTGAATGACGAATAATAACTGATACACGATACAAATTACTCTGAATGATGGATACAATGAATGAATATGAATGATGAATAATTATTAATGAGTGAAAAATTACTGAGTGACAATATACTGAATGATAATGAATGAATTTACAGCCAGGTATTACATACTCCCCCCTTTAAAAAGAGTTTCGTCCCCGAAACTAAGTGTCAAACAATTCGGGATAACTCTCTCGCATACTATCCTCGGTTTCCCAATTAGCCTCTTCGACTCCGTGTCTAGACCACTGAATCTTAACCAAAGGAATCGTCTTGTTCCTCAACTGTTTGATACGCCGCTCTAAGACTTGTACAGGACGCTCCTCATATGAATGATCATCCGCGATCTCGATTTCATCGAACTGAAGTATGTGACTCGGGTTGGCAACATACTTCCTCAGCTGAGAGATGTGAAACATATTATGAATTCGGCTCAACGCCGGAGGTAAGGCTGATTGATAAACCAGACTGCCTACTCTATCCAAATCTCAAACGGTCCAATGAATCTCGGACTCAACTTCCCCCGTTTCCCGAAACGGAAGATACCTAGACTTGGGGATACCTTGACCAAAATGTGGTCACCTGCCTCGAACTCTAGTGGTCGACGACGATTATCTGCATATGATTTTTGTCGACTCTAAGCGGTCAACAAATGACTCCTGATCAGAGCTACCTTCTCGCGGGCGGCTATAAGCATATCGGGCTCGGTGTCGATTGATTCCGATAAGTCATACCAACACAAAGGATATCGACAATGACGACCGTACAAGGCCTCGTAAGGTGCCATCTTAATCGAAGCATGCCAACTAATATTGTACGTGAACTCGATCAACAGTAGTTGGGCTTCCCAATCGTCCTTCCAATCGAGAACACATGCCCTCAACATGTCCTCCAATGTCTAAATAGTCCTCTCTGATTGTCCGTCGGTCTGAGGATGAAAAGCATCTTTGAGATTAAGCTGAGTTCCCATGGCACGATGAACTGATTTCCAAAAATGTGACACGAATCGCCCGTCACGATCAGAAACGATGCTCTTAGGAGTACCGTGCAATCTCACTATCTCTCTGATGAACAACTGGGCAAGTCTCTCGGGACACCACGTATCCTTAATCTCAAAGAAATGAGCTGACTTAGTTAAGCGGTCCACAATTACCCAAATTGTATTCATGCCACGATGACTCGTCGGCAAACTCGTGATGAAGTCCATTGAAATATCATCCCACTTCCACTCTGGAATAGGGAGCGGTTTCAGCATACCACTTGTCGATGTTCTATCTTGACTTCTCGTGAGTTAAACATCTCGAAACAAAATCTGCGACTTCTCGCTTCATATTACTCCACCAGTAATTTTGTTTCAAGTCTTTGTACATCTTGCTAGACCCCGTATGAATAGAATAAGGGATAGCATGAGCTTCTCTCAAAATCGTGTTTTTCAACTCGTCATTTGCCGGTACGCATAACCGATTCTTAAATCGCAAAAGTCCATCCTCGTGGACCACAAATCCAGGGGCTTTCCCCTGAGCCACATCATCTCGAATGCGCAACAAAGATGGGTCTGAACCCTGATTCACTCTGATCGCCTCCTCGAGTGGCGATGAAATCTCTAACATGCAAAGTTGCCCTTGCACTCGCTGTAACCAGACCTCGATCTCAGGTCTTAGGAATTCCTGTTGAAGTTCCTTCTGAGCAGTCAAACGAGCAAGCATTTGCTCATGAACGGACTTACGAATCAAGGCATCGGCGACCACGTTCGCCTTACCCGAGTGGTATTGAATCTCAATATCATAATCTTTGATTAGTTTCAAATACCATCTCTGTCGCATATTTAACTCCTTCTGAGTAAATATATACTTCAAACTCTTATGATCGGTGAAAATCGTACAGGGGACGCCATAAAGGTAATGACGCCAAATCATCAACGCGAAAACCACGACTGCTAGTTCCAAGTCATGGGTTGGATAATTGACCTCGTAAGGTCTAAGTTGCCGCAAAGCATAGGCAATCACTTTCCCGTTCTGCATTAATACACATCCAAGACCGTGTCCGGACGCGTCACTATACACCACGAACCTTTCCGTCCCTTGTGGCAAGGAAAGGACAGGTGCTGAAATCAAATGGCTCTTGAGTTCTTCAAAAATCTATTGAGACACATCAGACCACGTGTATTTCTTATCCTTCCGCAAAAGGTTCGTCATAGGTTGAGCGATTTTAGAAAATCCTTCCACAAATCGCCTGTAATATCCTACTAATCCGATAAAGCTTCGGATTTCCTTAACATTCTTCGGAGGTTGCCAATCTCAGATAGCCTCCGTCTTCTGAGGGTCGACACGCACTCCGTCTGATGAAATTACATGTCCGAGAAACATCACTTTGGACATCCAGAACTCACATTTGGAAAACTTTCGATAGAGTTGCTCTCGTCTCAACACGTCGAGAACCTGATAAAGGTGAAATTCGTGCTCCTCTCGGTCACGGGAATAAATCAAACTGTCATCAATGAAGACAACCACGAACTGATCCAAATAGTTAATGAAAACTCGATTCATTAATTCCATGAATACCGCAGGTGCATTAGTTAACCCAAACGGAATTACCACAAACTCATAATGACCATATCATGTTCAAAATGCCGTCCTAGCAATATCCGACTCTCGAATTCGCAACTGATGATACCCAGATCTTAAATTGATCTTGGAAAATACGAAAGCTCCATGAAGTTGATACAAAAGATCATCGATGCGGGGTAGGGGTTATTTATTCTTGATCGTCACTATGCTCAATTCCCGGTAGTCAATGCACAAGAAAAAAGAACCATCATTCTTCTTGAAAAATAACACATGTGCTCCCCACGGGAACACACTCGGTCGGATATAACCTTTCTCGAACAATTCCTCCAGTTGATTCTTCAATTCCAGCATTTCGTTCGGGGCCATCCGATACGGTGCCTTCGATATTGGGGACGTACCAGGCTCCAACTCAATCGTGAATTCCACATCTCTCTGTGGAGGCAAACCAGGTAACTCGTCTGGAAATATATCGGCATATTCTCTCACTATAGGAATATCCGCCAACATTACTGGCGATTTCTCGATCTTGCTCATATAGCACTAATAACCAACACACCCCTGACTGAGTAACTTCACTGCTTTCATCATATTAATAACTCTACCGGAACAGCTGGGATTATCTCCCTGAAATACACATTCGAATCCATCGTCTGAAATAATAGTGATCATACGCTTATGGACACTAAGGACGGCATCATGACGATCCATCCAATCAATACCCAATATAACATCATCTATAGGTAAGTCTACCACGATCAGGTCTACCAACCAATCACGGCCATGAAGCTGAATCGGATAATTCTTAATCTCCGATAATTCTTCTACCATCTGGTAGAGCAATGACATAAGGCTCACAACTAATATCACTAACCAGATATAGTCTACTCAAGCATGACTTGGAAATGAATGAATGTGATGCACCAGTATCAAAAAGGGTACACACATGTTGAGAGAGAATTTCGAGTGTACCTGGGATCATTCGGGCCTCCGGATCGTCGGTCCTCTTCATCTCATAAATTCGGGTCTTGCTAGTCCCCGCACCGGATGCTCCTTTCTACTGACTATGGGCTCCGCCTTTATTCGCTCCCGTCGTCTTAAAGCGCCCTTGTTGGCTGATTACGAGCAGTGATCGCCGGGGCCTAAGATGCCGTCGAAGCAGGTCTGGAATCTCTTCGGGAAAAACGGGCCTTATGCCCAGCAATTCCACAGTTGTTGCACGTGATAGTCTGCCTCGGACACTTAGTGCTGAAATGACCCTGTTCTCCACAGTTGAAACATGTGATGGCCGAACTGGCCGCTCGGGACTGAGATTCCACAGGTTTCGGTGCCATAGGAGGTCGCTCAGAAAAAGTAGAGCCCGCACGAGGCTACTTGAAGGTTGCTGATCGCCTTGGTGATTACGATTCTTAGATTTCTTGCTAGCAGATGAAGGTTGTTGCTTAGCAATCTCCTTAGCAGTAAGTCATAAGTAAGAGCTTTCTCGATGAATTCGACCAGGGTGGTGCAATTGTGATTAAGCAACTGCATCCGCATACAAGGTTTCAACCTCTTACTGAAGTACTTGATTTTATCCACCTCGGGTGGATAATAAATGAGGCGAAAGGAAGAAGTTCCTGAAATTTCTCGGCGATGGCGAGAACATCATCTTCCGTGAGGGTCGGGAATGAGTAATTCTGATAACTTGGCCTGCCGGATAATACCTTTCCATCATGAGAGTCTTGAATTGATCCCAAGTACAAGATCCGTCGGTGGGCTTCAAAGATAACTACCAAGAGTGAGCGCTCTCACCCAGATAGTAAGCCGCGACTGAAACTTTATGCCCTTCGGTAGAATCCACCATAGCAAATAACTTCTCTCAAAATATTCAAGCCAGTGAATTATATCCGTCGGTTCAGATGAACCCTCGAAAGTAGGTGGTCTCTAGCGAGAGATATCGCCAATGATACTACTCACACTCCTCTCTTGCCTCGGAGGTGGTGGCGGAGGAGCTTGTTGATTCTGAGCGGTTGAGTTTTGCATCGTCTCCATGAGGCGTGCCATCTGAGTCATCTGGGCCATCATGCCCTGCATAAACGCGAGTGAGTCAACCCGAACACCTTCTGAATGAGCTGTGTCCCGGGTGCGACTCCCTGACAGTGAATGATTATTTCCAAGCGAATGAGTGGCAGCGTCACTGCTCGATGAATTAGCATTATTCCTCGCGTTCACGCATGTATTCACACGAGCTCCCGGGTTTCGGCCCGTACCGCGGCCTCTTCCCCTGCGTCCTCTGCCAGCTCTCTCCATACTGAAGTAGGAAAGTCACATGATAGTTATATATCTCGCAGGAATACCGCATTATGATTAGGTCATGAAATAATAATAATGAGCATACGCGCTCTAACACAATGACTACATGAATGATCAACTGAGGTGACATGATTATCTGATGAAATTCTTGAAATGATTATCTTGAACAATTTAACAAGATTAATGATACGATCCTCAAGATCAACAACTGAGTAGTGAAATGAACTGAGTGATTAATGAGTTAACATGATCGACATGATCAAAAATGAAAATGATGATTGAGGATTGTTGACTGTTGAATGATGAGTGAGTGATTCTTATTGCCAGAAATTATACCATGGCGTCAGAAATCTTACTGTTCTTTGGTCTGAGGGGCTTGGCTCTTGAACAGGTCACACGTGATGCGAAAGTCCAATGATACTAGTCTGATGAACGATGATTTCAATGAGACATGACTCGGAAGGTAGTATTCAAAACCACGCTCCGATACCAACTCTGTAACACCCCAAATTAGGTGGATATTACAGTGTCATGGACCCCCAACTGGGACCCATCAGGCGAATGAAAAATTAATGAATTAAATAATATAATTGTAAGATCAATCCACATTATATCATCAATCACTCCGATGAGGAGTTTGTAATACCCGGTTGTAATTCAGTCATTATCATTCAGTAACTTCATTCGGTGATTGTCACTCAGTGGATTTTCACTCATTTATAATCATTCATCAATCATATTCGTTCATCGTGTTCACCATTCGGAAAACTTCGAGTTGTGTATCGTTATTGTTCATTGTTTCAACTTTCCTCATATGAGTTCGACTTTGTTAGATCACCATTAATTTTTGGTAACTCCAAAAATTCTAAATCTTTGCAATATTATAGAGCATCGAGTTAGCTTTCCAATGGTTCAAACGGTGAGTCAATCGGAAGTCGGTTTAGCTCACCCGCTCATTTTTCAGCTTTTGGCCGATCACTGCCGACCGGACTCGGTCATGTCGTCCGACACGGCCCGTGCCGTACTCGTCCGGAAATGCCGAAGTATCTGCCCACAGGACTCGACCGTGTCGTTTGGCACGGCCGAGTCGAACTCTTCCGGATAATCGAACCACGCCCGGGCGCGGCCGTGTCCCGGGACACGGTCGAGTCATCGAGTGGGTCGGACGGAGTCATTGTCGGAAGGCCCTCGCGCCGCGACCGTGTCAAGCAGGACACGGTCGAGTCCCTGTCGGCCAGCTGTGCGACACGACCGTGCCGATCGGCACGGGCCGTGTCCGGCAGGGTAGTCAACCCCTATAAATTCATTTTTTGAGCATTTCAGCTCATTTCTTCCCCTTTTCTTCACCTACAACCGAGAGAGAGCTTGAGGAGGGTTTCTCCTTCACAAATCATTTGAGTGTTTGATTTTCTTCATCTCCTTTTGATCGTGAAGCTTGGGATAATCAATCTAACGCGTGTTCTTCGGATTAAAGTACTTGGATCTTCAAAGGTAATATTCTCCAACACCTTGGATTTCGATTTTTGTGTTGAGATACGATGTTTTGGACGTTATAATCATGATATATGAAGGGATATGTATATGATTATGAGTTTGTATAAGGATTCATTGGATTATTGAGGAATTATTCATGAACACCTTGAAAATCGAGTTGGAATTAGGGATTTTCGACTAATTGTTGTTATAATCACGTTTTTGGATATTCATAACGGATTATTGATCGTATTGGAGATGTTTTGTTGGTTTGAAACACTTCTTGGGGATTTGAGGTTGATATTGTTGAGGTTTAGTTGTAAACAATCGGAGTTTGGGCGCAACGTGTTTGATTTAATGCCTCTATGGACTTAGTTTAATCGTATCGGCGTTTTGAGTTCGTTATATTCGTGTTTGATTCGTATATTGAGCGGATTGTTGGATATTGTATAATTCAAGGTTGTTCGAGCGACCGATATCTCAATTAGGGCGTTGTTCGTGGAAGGATAATTGTCACCGGTATTGTGTAAGTTAATTCTTACTCGGTTAAAAGGATATTCATTCCTTTTTGTTGTTGATTACTCATAATCATAATTCATTCATCATAATATTAATCATTTTGAGACTGTAATTGTCGAATAATCATTTCATTCACGAGGCAGCGGTTCCAAATCATTTCATTGGGTTATCAATCAGTCACTATTTACTTTCATATCGGTGAGTCATCTTGGCCTTGTCTAATTATTATTCATTGATATTCATTATGGTCATTCTCGTTCATATGACCTTAAGGTTCATATTGCGTGGCCGGGTGTGGGTGTGTGGAATTTTTAGTCGGGCACACGATGGTTATGTATTGGGTTCACCGATACATTGGGCCGTGCACACGGGAAAGCGTTACACCGTGAGACTAACTAGGTACAAGGCGGGTGTGTCCGGTCATTCGTCTTGTACACTCGCACGAACACTACGGGCGTACTATGGTACTCCTCTTGGCGTAATTCATAATTAAGAATTTTTAATAACTTCATATATATCATGATTGTGTATTTTAAACCCTTGAGGATTGTTGTTCTTTATGGCGATCCGTTTGGGGATTTTGTTTTTCAGGTCTTGGCAAGGCAAAGACACGGGAGAGCACGTTGACGTCGAGGAATCAGTGATACTAGTAGGGGGCCCCAGTCATTAGTTTGTTTCGGTCATTTGATCATTTAGTCATTTGTATTTTCCATTGCAAATTCCGTTTGAGATGTTTATTTTTTCGGTGGTGTATTTTATCTCCATATAAAATATACTAGTATTCTTTGATCTGGTGTAATGTACTTCAACTCCTCATCGGAGTACTTGGTAATATAATGTGGTTCGGTACTACAATTATATTATTTAATTCATCATTTTCTTTGCTGGTGGGTCCCGATCGGGGATTCACGGCCGTAATATCCGCCTAGTTTGGGGTGTTACGAGTTGGTATCGGAGCGTGGTTTTGAATACTACCTTCCGAGTCATGTCTCATTTGAAATCATCGTCATCGGACTAGTATCATTGGACTTTCGCGTCACGTGTGACTGTGCAAATGCCGAGCCAATCGACAAGAAAGAAGCGTAAGATTTCTAACGCCATGGTATAATTTCGGCAATAGTCATTCATTCATCATTCATCAATTTACAATCATCAAACATCATCATTCATTGTGATTAGGGCGATCATGTTAACTCATCAATCACTTAATTCATTTCATTACTCGATTAATAATCGGACGATCATGTTAACTCATTAATTACTCAATTCATTTCATTATTCGGTTGTCAATCACGGATGATCATATTATCAATCTTGTTAAGTTATTCAAGATAATCATTTCAAGAATTTCATCGAGATAATCATGTAACTTGATAAATCATTCATATAATCACTAAGTTAGAGCATGTATACTCATTTTCATCATCTCATGACATAATCATAACGTGTTAATCATGCGGAAATATAATCATTATGCGACCTTCCTACTTGGTATGGAGAGAGGCATCGAGATGCATGGGGAGAGGCGCGGTGCGGACCGAAACCCAGAAATAATCACTCGGCTGCCGAAATCGTGCCCAGGACTCGCTCGATCGGGAGATGTTCGGGTTGATCCACTCACTTTTATGCGAGCCATGATGACCCATGTGCGGTTGCTCAATCATCATTGCGCCACTCGGCCGGATTAATCGAGAGAACTCTCCGTATGAGCCAGTGCTAAGGAAAGTGCGGAACAACAACCTTCATTTGTCGGCAAGAAATCAACGGCGTAATCAATCCGAAGGCGGTCGATCAACCTTCAAGAAGCCTCGTGTGAGTCCTATCGTTTACGGCGACCTCTACGGCGCATAATCGTGCGGGATCTCATTCCGGCGGCCGATTCGGCCATCACTGTTTCAATTGTGGGCAGCCGGGTCATTTCAGCGAGTGTCCAAACCGTCTATCACGTGCTATAATTGTGGGAATTTCGGGCATAAGGCCCGTTTTGCGAAGGGACTCCAAGTCGGCTCGCGGCATCTCGAGCTCGAAGCAATCGGCCTTTTAGAATCGGGCCGCTTTGTCAACGTCGTTTAAGACACTTTGGAAGCAAATAGAGTTGGAGCTCGTATTTATCGAGACAGGAGCGTCCGGTTCGGGGCGGCAAGTCCCGATTCATATGATGAGGAGGATCGGCGATCCGGTGGCGAATGATTTCGGTATACTCGTAATTTTATTTCAACTTGTGTGTACCTTTTGATTACGGTACACCGCATTCATTCATTTTCGAATCATGCTTGAATAGACTTATTTCGGGATAGTCCTATTGCTTGTGGACCTCATACCATCGGTCTACTGACGATGGAAGAATTTTCGGAATCATACCGAATTAAGCTTAATGACCGCGATTGGTTGATGGATTTAATCGTGGTGAACTTATCTTAGGACGATGTAATTTTCGGTATTAGTTGGTTTAACCGTCTTGATACTATCCTCAGTGTTTGTTAGCGTTTGGTCGCTATCTTTCCGTCGTTGGTTGTCGAATGTGTGCTTCAGGGAAGTAATCCCCATTGTTCCAGTAGAAATTTTATTATGGCGGAAGCAGAGAAATTCCGCAATCGAACTATTCAATCATTCATTGTATCATTCTCATCGATTGGCCTTTCTAAGGCAATCGAGTTATTCAATCATTCTTTGTATCATTTTCATCGATTGGCCTTTCTAGGGCAATCGAGTTATTCAATCATTCATTGTATCATTCTCATCGATTGGCCTTTCTAAGGCAATCGAGTTATTCAATCATTCTTTGTATCATTTTCATCGATTAGCCTTTCTAGGGCAATCGAGTTATTCAATCATTCATTGCATCATTTCCATCGATTGGCCTTTCTAAGACAATCGAGTCATTCAATCATTCATTGTATTATTTTCATCGATTGGCCTTTCAAAGGCAATCGAGTTATTCAAACATTCCTTGTATCATCTTCATCGATTGGCCTTTCTAAGGCAATCGAGTTGTTCAATCATTATTGGTATCTCTTTTTATCGATTGACCATTCTAGGGCAATCGAAATGTTCAATCATTCGTGGTATCATTGTCATCGATTGACGATGTATTTCGAACGAGTTATCTGGTTGCTTTCACCTAGAGTAGAGGAATTCGGGAGTGAGTTAGAGGCAGTCGTCCCCTTTATCGAAGGCACCGTATCGGATGGCCCCCGAGAATGCGGGAGTTGAAGATTCAACTTGAGGAATAGTTCGAGGAAGGTTATCTTCGACCGATTGCGTCCCAGTGAGGAGCACCGGTGTGACTGTCAAGGAGAAGGATGGCTCGTATCGTGTGTGTATTAATTACGAGGAGTTGAGCAGGGGTGATGATCAAGAGTAGTATCCTTTACCTCGTATTGATGATTTTTAGATCAACTTGAGGAGCTTGATATTTTCCAAGATCGACTTAAGATCTGGATATCACCAGTTGCGGATTCGAGAGTCGGATATCGCGAGGACAGTGTTTCGTACACGCTATGGTCATTATGAGTTCGTAGTTATGCCGTTCGGGCTAACTATTGCACCTGCGGTATTCATGGAGTTAATGAATCGGGTTTTCATCGACTTTTTGGATCAGTTTGTTGTTGTCTCCATCGATGACATTTTGATTTATTCTCGTGATCGAGAGGAACACGAGGTACATCTTCATCAGGTTCTCGACGTGTTGAGACGAGAACAACTTTATGGAAAGTTTTCTTAATGTGAGTTCTGGAGGTCCGAAGTGACTTTCTCGGGCATGTATTTTCATCTGCCAGAGTTCGTGTCGACCCTCAGAAGATGGAGGCTATCCGAGATTGGCAACCTCCGAAAGATGTTAAGGAAATCCGATGTTTCCTCGGATTAGCTGGTTAATTATCCAACCCACGGCCGGAGCTAGCAACCGTGGTTTTCGCGTTGGAAATTTGGCGTCGTTACCTTTATGGCATCACCTGTCAGATCTTCACCAATCACAAGAGTTGAAGTATATATTTACTCACAAGGAGTTAAATATGCGACAGAGGCGGTGGTTGGAACTAATCAAAGATTTTGATATCGAGATCCTTTACCACCCGGGCAAGGCGAACGTTGTCGCCGACGCCTTGAGTCGTAAGTCCGTTCAGGATCAGATGCTTGCTCGTTTAACGGATTCGGAAGGAGCTTGGCGGGAACTCCTTAGACCGAGATCGAGTGCAGCCGGCGAGTTCGGGACTGACTTTGTATGTTAGAGATTTCATCGTCACTTGAGGAGGTAATCAGAGAGAATCAGAGTTCAAACCCTTCATTGTTGCGCATCCGTGAAGATGTGGCTCAGGGGAAAGCCCCTGGATTCGTGGTCCACGAGGATGGACTCTTGAGATTTGAGAATCGGTTGTGCGTCTGGCCGAATGACGAGTTGAAAAACTCGATTTTGAGAGAAGCTCATGCTACCTCTTATTGTTCATCCGGGTCCACAAGATGTACAAGGACTTGAAACAAAATTCGGTGGAGTAATATGAAGCGAGAAGTCGCAAAATTTGTTTCGAGATGCTTAACTGTCAACAAGTCAAGATGGAACATCGGCGGCCGTGAGTATGCGATAGCTCCTATTCGAGAATGGAAGTGGGAAGACATTTCTATGGATTTCATCACGAGTTTGCCGACGAGTCGTCGTGGCATGAATACGATCAGGTGATTGTGGACCGCTTAACTAAATCAGCTAATTTACTTGAGATCAAGGATACGTGGGGTCTAGAGGCGGCCCGATTGTTCATCAAGGAGATAGTGAGACTTCACGGTGCCCCTAAGAGTATCGTTTCTGATCGTGACGGACGATTCGTGTCTCATGTTGGAAATCATTTCATCGTGCTATGGGAACTCAGCTTAATCTCAGTACTGCCTTTCATCCTCAGTCCGACGGACAATCAGAGAGAACTATTCAGACATTAGAGGACATGTTGAGGGCATGCGTCCTCGATTGGAAGGAAGATTGGGAAGCCCAACTACCATTGATCGAGTTCACGTATAATAATAGTTGGCATGCTTCCATTAAGATGGCACCTTACAAGACCTTGTACGGTCGTCGTTGTCGATCTCCCTTGTGTTGGAATGACTTGTCAGAATCAATCGGCACCGAACCCGATATGCTTATAGCCGCCCGGGAGAAGGTAGCTTTGATCAAGAGTCGTATGTTGACAGCTCAGAGTCGACAGAAATCATATGCAGATAATCGTCGTCGACCACTAGAGTTCGAGACGGGTTACCATGTTTTGGTCAAGGTATCCCCGAGTCGAGGTATTTTCCGTTTCGGAACACGGGGGAAGTTAAGTCCGAGATTCATTGGACCGTTTGAGATTTTGGATCGAGTAGGCGAGTTAGCATATCGATTGGCTTTGCCTCCGGCATTGAGCCGAATTCATAATATGTTTCACGTCTCTCAGTTGCGGAAGTATGTTGCCGACCCGAGTCACATACTTGATTCGTGAAATCGAGATCGCGGATGATCATTCGTGCGAGGAGCGTCTGTGCGAGTGTTGGAGTGGCGAATCAAAAGTTGAGGAACAAGGCGATCCCTTTGGTCAAGATTCGGTGGTCAGGACACGGAGTCGAAGAGGCTACTTGGGAAACCGAGGATAGTATGCGGGAAAGTTATCCCGAGTTGTTTGACCCTTAGTTTGAGGATGAAACTCTTTTAAGGGGGTGTATGTAATACCGGTTGTAATTGATCATTATCATTCAGTAACTTCATTCGGTGATTGTCACTCAGTGGATTTTCACTCATTTATAATCATTCATCAATCATATTCGTTCACCGTGTTCACCATTCGGAAAACTTCGAGTTGTGTATCGTTATTGTTCATTGTTTCAACTTTCCTCATATGAGTTCGACTTTGTTAGATCACCATTAATTTTCGGTAACTCCAAAAATTCTAAATATTTGCAATATTATAGAGCATCGAGTTAGCTTTCCAATGGTTTAAACGGTGAGTCAATCGGAGTCCGGACGAGAGAGTTATGGTCGTTTTAGCTCACCCGCTCATTTTGACTTTTGGCGATCAGCCGGCCGGACTCGGTCGTGTCGTCCGACACGGCCCGTGCCGTACTCGTCCGGAAATGCCGAAGTATCTGCCTGAGGACTCGGCCGTGTCGTTTGGCACGGCAGTCGAACTCTTCCGGATAAGCGAACCGGCGCCGGGCGGCCGTGTCCCGGACACGGTCGAGTCATGCCGAAATCTGTCGGACGAGTCATCGTCGGAACGCCCTCCGCGCCGCGGCCGTGTCAAGCGAGGACACGGTCGAGTCCTGTCGGCGGCTATGCGACACGGCCGTGCCGATCGGCACGGGCCGTGTCCGGCAGGTAATCAACCCTATAAATTCATTTTTGAGCATTTGGCTCATTTCTTCCCCTTTTCTTCACCTACAACCGAGAGAGAGCTTGAGGGAGGGTTTTTCCTTCACAAATCATTTGAGTGTTTGATTTTCTTCATCTCCTTTTGATCGTGAAGCTTGGATAATCAATCTAGCGTGTTCTTCGGATTAAAGTACTTGGATCTTCAAAGGTAATATTCTCCAACACCTTGGATTTCGATTTTTGTGTTGAGATACGATGTTTTGGACGTTATAATCATGATATATGAAGGGATATGTATATGATTATGAGTTTGTATAAGGATTCATTGGATTATTGAGGAATTATTCATGAACACCTTGAAAATCGAGTTGGAATTAGGGATTTTCGACTAATTGTTGTTATAATCACGTTTTTGGATATTCATAACGGATTATTGATCGTATTGGAGATGTTTTGTTGGTTTGAAACACTTCTTGGGGATTTGAGGTTGATATTGTTGAGGTTTAGTTGTAAACAATCGGAGTTTGGACGCAACGTGTTTGATTTAATGCCTCTATGGACTTAGTTTAATCGTATCGACGTTTTGAGTTCGTTATATTCGTGTTTGATTCGTATATTGAACGGATTGTTGGATATTGTATAATTCAAGGTTGTTCGGCGACCGATATCTCAATTAGGACGTTGTTCGTGGAAGGATAATTGTCACCGGTATTGTGTAAGTTAATTCTTACTCGGTTAAAAGGATATTCATTCCTTTTTGTTGTTGATTACTCATAATCATAATTCATTCATCATAATATTAATCGTTTTGAGACCTGTAATTGTCGAATAATCATTTCATTCACGAGAAACGACGGTTCCAAATCATTTCATTGGGTTATCAATCACGTCACTATTTACTTTATATCGGTGAGTCATCTTGGCCTTGTCTAATTATTATTCATTGATATTCATTATGGTCATTCTCGTTCATATGACCTTCTGGGTTCATATTGCGTGGCCGGGTGTGGCTGTGTGGAATTTTTAGTCGGGCACACGATGGTTATGTATTGGGTTCACCGATACATTGGACCGTGCACACAGGAAAGCGTTACACCGTGAGACTAACTAGGTACAAGGACGGGTGTGTCCGGTCATTCGTCTTGTACACTCGCACAGAACACTACGGGCGTACTATAGTACTCCTCTTGAGCGTAATTCATAATTAAGAATTTTTCAAAACTTCGATATATCATGATTGTGTATTTTCAACCCTTGAGGATTGTTGTTCTTTATGGACCCGTTTAGGGATTTTGTTTTTCGTCTTGGCAAGGCAAAGACACGGGAGAGCACGTTGACGTCGAGTCGGTGATACTAGTAGGGGCCCAGTCATTCCGTTTGTTTCGGTCATTTGATCATTTCGTCATTTGTATTTTCATTTGCAAATTCCGTTTGAGATGTTTATTTGTTCAGGGTGGTGTATTTTATCTCCATATAAAATATACTAGTATTCTGTTTTATCCTGGTGTAATGTACTTCAACTCCTCATCGGAGTACTTGGTAATATAATGTGGTTCGGTACTACAATTATATTATTTAATTCATCATTTTCTTTGCCTGGTGGGTCCCAGTCGGGGATTCACGGCACTGTAATATCCGCCTAGTTTGGGGTGTTACAGAGTTTCATGTACAACATACCCAGGAGATACAGAATACATGTATATTTTATATGAAGATCAAATATACAACACTGAATAAAATGAATATCCAAACGGAAATCTGCAGCGGAAATAAAAATGAAGAAACATGGATGACTGAAAAAGACTGGGGGGCCCCTACTAGTATCATTGGAACTCCTCATCGTCAACATTCTCTTCCCGTGCTTTTGCCTTGCCATGACCTGAAAACAACATCGCCCAACGGGGTCAGTTACACAGAACAACAATCCTCAAGAGTTGAATAAACACAATCATTATATATCATAGTTATGAAATTAAGCTGAAGAGAGGTATCATAGTACGCCCATAATGGGACGTGCAAGTGCACAAGACGAGTGTCCGGACACACCCGCACTTGTACCTAATTAGTCTCACGGAGGCACGTTACCGTGTGCACAGTCCATTGTGTCGGTGAACCCGCCACATGACTATCGTGTGCCCGACTAAAAATTCCACACATAACCACCCGGCTACGCAATATGAACCCAGAAGGTCACATGAACAAAAGTGACCATGATGAATATTAATGAATAACAATCCGACAAGGGTCAAGAATGACTCACCGGGATGAAATAATAATGAAATGAATGATAGCTCACTGAAATGATTGGAACCGTAGTTCCTCGTGAATTGAATGATTAGTTCGATAATTACAAGTCTCGACATGAATAGTATATCATGAACGAATTATGAATATGAATGAACAACAACGAAAGGAATGAATATCCTTTTAACCGAGTAAGAATTAACTTACCTCAATATCGGTGATGAAGTTTCTCTCGAACAAGCGTCCTAAGGAAAATACCGGTCACTCGAACAACCTTGAATAGTATGATTACCAACAATCGCTCAATATATGTCTCAAGAACGATTATAACCAACTCAAACGTCGATACAACAATAATCAAACTCATTGGGCCATTCTAACGAATACGTTGTAAACATTCTTCCCTTTGGTTTACAAACCTCCAAGGAATGATTCAACCCAACAAAACTTCATTAATGACATCAATAAACCAATAGGAAACCACAACTCAAAGTTACGACAACATCAATCGGAAACCCCCAAATAACCAAAGTCAAACATCAAGGGTTTTAGAATAATTCCCCAAATATTCATCAAATCCGAAATGTACACCAATAAATCCATAGGAATACATGTATCCAAGGTAGATAATCCATATCTAATATATTCCAACATAATAGCAAGCTTACATGAAGAGATCGGGAGGAAAACATTCAAAATCTGAAATTCTAGATCCAAAAAATGTTTACCTTGATTTGATGTATTGGAGAGGATGAAATGATGATTAATCCGAATTATAAGCTTGAAAATATTGATAGATGATTGCAGCTCGAAGAACACTTCTCAAAAAGTCCAAAATCGCCCAAAACCGTTGAGAGGAGGAGGAGAAATTAAAAATGACGAAATGGGGCTAAACTGTCCAATATATACTAATCCCAGATTAGCACACGCTAAGCCCTGATATTTGGCATGCGCTAGCGGTTAATCGGGCAGTCCAGTGAGCTCTAACTGCCTCGTTAGCGGGCGCTACGAACTTGGTAGCGTGCGCTAACGCCTTCCCGATAGCGTGTGTTAACCCAAAATGTTAGCGTGTGCTAACTGATGTTTGATACCCAGCAACTGGAGTCCAGAACCTCCTGTCCTCTACCCTGCTCGCGATAGCGTGTGCTACACCCAAATCTCAACGTGCGCTACACTTACCAATAGCGCACGTTATGATCCGCTCGTAGCGTGCGCTATGAATTATTCCATTTGATCCGGTACCCACTGGACTCTGCTGTTCGACCTTAGCGCGCGCCTTGCGGTGCTTAGCGTGCGCTATCCAAACTACTAGCGCGCACTACTTACCATTCGTGGCGTGCGCTACTACAACTCAAATTGAGTCCGGTGCCTTACGGGTATGCCTGAACCACATTAGTGTGCGCTAATGCTGAGAGATAGCGTGTGTTACCCGTACTCAATTAGCGCGCGCTAAGGAGAGTATGTAGCGTGCGCTACTCCTCACACACAGCCCACTACAAAGATGACAATGATGATACGCTCGGCCCGACTCTCCATCCGGGTTGAATGACGAATAATAACTGATACACGATACAAAATAACTCTGAACGGTGGATACAATGAATGAATATGAATGATGAATAATTATTAATGAGTGAAAAATTACTGAGTCACAATATACTGAATGATAATGAATGAATTTACAGCCGGGTATTACACTGTTCTCGTATCCCTTCCCAACCAAGTATTCACGTAGGCGGTTGTACCACATCCTTCGAGATTGTTTCAACCCATACAGTGAACGATGCAATTTCAAAGCGTAAGCGCTCCGTGGTTTAGAGCTACTTGATTTGGGCAATGAAATCCCTTCGGGGACTTTCATATAAATATCTGTATCTAGATCCCCATAAAGATACGCTGTAACCACATCCATAAGCTACATGTTTAGTTTTTCGGACACTACCAAACTAACTAAGTAGCGGAAAGTGATGGTGTCCATAACGGGAGAATACGTCTCCTCGTAGTCAATGCCAGGGCGCTGCGAGAAGCCTTGGGCAACTAGTATCGCTTTGTTATGCATGACCTCATCCTTATCATTGCGTTTACGAACAAAGACCCACTTATGTCCAACTGGTTTAACGCCCACGGGTACTGGCCAAATACCTCACGTTTAGCCATTGAGTCTAGTTCAGCCTGCATTACATCTTTCCATTTCGGCCAATCGGCTCGTTGTTGACATTCAGCAACCGAGCGCGGCTCAGCATCGTCGTCTTCAATAATTTCTTGAGCGATGGAGTAGGCAAAAGCATCATCGACTAGCGTGGATGACACGTCGATAGTACATATTCACTCGTACATTGCATCGAGATTTCTTTATTCTCTGACATCAACAAAGTTTCCGACGCGTCCGTCGATTGTTCCATTGTTGATTCGAGGACATATCCGTAGTCAGAGATAATCTCGTGTGACGGAGTCACTGTGTCGATGATGAGAGGATTTTGTGCCTCCGTTCCTCTTCTCTTTCGAGGTTCGGTATCCTTTCTACCCACTGGCCTCCCCCTCTTTCGAGCAGGGATAAGAGCGGCCGAAGCAGCCATCCCACCACTAAGGTTGACGCCAGGGGCATCATTCCTTTGGGCGGCTGAACGTTTCCCTATAACTGGGACTTCTAACCTTGCAGGAACATTCGCAGCGGGAATGGTAGATCTTGTCACTTTTGCACTATCAGTAAAACTGTCGGGCATCGAATCCACAACTTTATGAAGACTGAGAATACGTTGCACTTCTAGCTCAGATTGAGCCGCGCGGGGATCTTGAGGAGGCAAGGAGGGAGCACACCAGACAATTTCCTAGCGTTCAGCTGGAATCGTTCGATTCCTCTCTCCCCCTAACGATGGGAAGTTTGTCTCATCAAAGTGACAGTCTGGAAATCTTGCAGTAAATAGATCTCCTGTCAGAGGTTCCAAATAGCGGAATATTTTAGGCGATTCATAGACAACGTATATACCTAATCGTCTTTGCGGACCCATTTTAGTACGCTGTGGAGGCGTAATTGGCACATAGACTGCACAACCAAAAATGCGTAAGTGTGAAATATCAGGCTCATATCCAGTTACCAACTGGTACGCACTAAATGATTGATTGGCAGTCAGTCGAAATCGAATAAGTATAGCCGCATGCAAAATTGCATAACCCCAGGCAGAAATTGGCAAGTTGGTGCGCAATACCAATGCTCGGGCGATAAGCTGTAACCGCTTAATCATAGCCTCAGCAAGGCCATTCTGCGAATGAATATGGGGGACGGGATGTTCAACTTCAATCCCAATCGACATGCAATAGTCGTCAAAAGACTTTGACGTAAACTCACCAGCATTGTCCAATCTTAATGACGAGATTGGAAAGTCGGGATGGTTATCCCGTAACTTGATGATTTGTGCTAGGAGTTTAGAAAATGCAGCATTTCTTGTGGATAGCAGAGCGACATGTGACCATCGCGTTGATGCATCAACCAGAACCATAAAGTATCTGAATGGTCCGCACTCTGGCTGAATAGATCCACAAATGTCCCCTTGAATTCTTTGTAAGAAGCGAATGTTTTGTGTTGAATCTTTAGCAAAGGACGGAGAGGGTATCAACTTTGCTAGTGAACAGGCTTTACAAAGCGATTTATGGGCATTAGAAATTGCCATGGAAACCTCGGGATTTACGAGAGATGCACCGTCAACCTTATCGGGCGTGCGATCTTTAATCCGGTGATACGATATCAAGCTCACTCACATCAATACCGATATCGAATGGTGCTTCCAATCATTTTACGGACTTGAAAAACGGATGACCATGTGAGTTTTTCAAAATGCGAATCATCATGTCGAATGGTGCTTCCAATCATTTATGGTTTGTATCGATAAATTTCACCCATAATTGAACTAGTCTACTCGTTTTTTGCTTTTAATTAATTAGTTTTTAATAATTTTATTTTTATCGGATGATGATGTAAATCTAGTCTTAATCGGATTGAATTACTGATTTACTCAAGAAATAACATGTTTAGAAAATATTCTCTTTGTTGAATTTTTATGTATTCATGTTTTAGGGCTTTCCGATACGAGTTCGGTAGTCTTTAGGATTCAAAATCAGAGTTATATATCAAAAGTTATCATCCGAAGAAGATTTGGGGCAAAAACGCAAAGTCTAAGAAATTTCTGGGCTGAGAATGAAGTCTGAAACTCCATACGGGCGTAACATCATAACATACGGGCTCACAAAACCAAAAGCCGTAGCCTACTTACTGTCGTAACTCATGTATATTACGGCCAAGTCATCCATGTTACGGCCGTAACTACTGAATGTTACGGCCGTAACTCTTGACAGATTGTGATCATTTGTCTAATTTTTTATACTTTTGGTCTATTATTGAGGGGATAACTGGCATTGATCCGATCTATTGTAATAATGCTGAAGTTTTGGAGTTATTAGATGACTTTAGGTGTATAAATAGACCCCTTAGATCCATCATCATTCATCATTCATCTTATAATTTTTCCACCTTTTGTAATATTTTCTTTTTGTGTGAAGAACACACTTGTGTTCTTGAGTGATTTGTGTAATAGTGGTATAGCATATGTTGTTCAGAGAGTTTATTGCTTCTTTCTCCTTTATCTACTAAGGGAGTTAGGATCAATTCTTTCTCTTGTTCAACTAATAATGACCACTCAAGCTTGTATTATGTATATTAAACCCTTCATGGGCTAAGTTACCTTAGTTGGGATTATAAACAAGGTTAGTCATGTTATTTAAGTTTGTATAAAGATCTATTGTGAATTACTTATTATTGTGTGTGATTTTCATTGTTTTAACAATCTTTATTTATTTGGCCAATAAATGACGATATTTATGGTATTCATATGTTTCGAAAGAAAATATGTTTGATTAGATCAAATGATCTTCACTCTAAGTTGTTCTAGGGGATAGAAATATACCTCTAGACCTTAGATGATTATTTGAGTTATTTTCATAAATCTTAATGCTATGTATTGAAGCCAATCAACATAGAAATATAGTGGATTGATCCAATATATAATGGGTGTTTTATAGTTCGAAAGAGAAACCGTCTTTTTAAGGAAAATCGAATCTACACAACATAATAAGTAAATTCATCTTATGATCTCCTATACATCTTCTATAACTAATGATGAACTAAGTTTGTAATCCCAACTATTTCATTTTATCTTTTATTAATCTATTATTAGTGCAATCTTTTATTTCCTTGAATATTATAACTATTATTGCATTTTCTTTGCAATTATTAAACCAAACTCTTAAATTGTGTGTTTCAATCATATATATATATATATATATATATATAAATAGACTAATAGTGTATAATTCAAATTATAACCAAACTTCCTCGTGGGATCGATAAACCGGACTCAAAAAGTCCACTTACTACTTGATACGATATTGTGCACTTGCGATAGTTACACTAAAGTCCGTGTCAAGTTTTTGGCGCCGTTGTCGGGGAAGTATAAGTGTTATATTCGAAATATTACATTATTAACTATTGTTATAAATACAAGTTTTTCTTTGTTGTAGATTCTCTTGTCTATGCGAAGGACGTACAATCGCGATTTAGTTTCACTAGATCCCGAGATCGAAGCCACATTCAGAAGAAGGCGAAGAGAACAAAAGAAAAGCATTATTTTTTCACCATCAATGGCGGACGAACTAAACCCACATCTCCCCCAAGGAAACGATAACGAAAGAATTCCTCCTCTGGTAGGGGGAATACCTAATGTTCAAACATTCAACATCAACAATATCCTATTGTGCCGGAAATAGATGAAGACAACATGTTCTTTGGGGAATTCATGAACCCCCCATCTTTGAGCGTGCAATCAAGTGTGATCTATCCACCATTTGGAGTGGACAATTTTCAAATTCGCCCTGATGTCATCAATCTCTTCTCCAACAACAACTCATTCTATGGAAGAACCGATGAGAATCCATATCTCCATATTAACCGTTTTGTGGAGATTTGTGGAAATTTCAAATATCCAAATGTAAATGACGAGGCGATCAAAATGAGACTTTTCGTGCACACTTTGAAGGACAGAGCAAGAGAGTGGCTAGATACTTTGCCACCACGAAGCATAACAAATTGGCCCGAGTTTGTCCAAAAATTCACCACTAAATACTTTCCACCAATAAAAGTGGCGAAACTCAAATACGAAATCTCTACATTTCGTCAACAAGATTCAGAGTTATTCCACAAAGCATGGGAGAGATACAAAGATATGCTACGAAAATGTCCTAACCATGGTTTCAATTTGGGAGCACAAGTCAATTACTTCTATTCTGGAATTTTACCTACATGCCGAGCCAATGTCGATTCATCATCAAATGGCTCACTTGGCAACAAAACTATGAAAGCGGCTTATAATCTTTTTGAGGTTATAAGTTAACAAAGTGCAAGATGGCCAGACAGAAATATCCAAAAGAAACCAAATAGTGTTTTTGAAGTGGATTCTTATTCACTTATGTTGGCAAAAATTGAAGCTCTATCAAAGAAAGCCGAGGACATGTCTTTTTCAACTCCTCAATTTGTGAAGACAGTGCAAACTCCACAAGTTTCAGCTTTTTCATGTGAAATTTGTGGAGCAACTCACAACAGCACTATCTGTCCCTTAGTGTAACAGGAGCAGTCACCACCACCACCAGAACAAGTGGCGTATGCTCAGAATTTCTAAAGGCAAGCATACAATCCTTACAGGCCAACATACAATCCACGGTACAAAAATCATCCAAATTTTTCTTATGCAAACAACAACAATGTGTTGAATCCAACGCATCAAGAAAATAAGCCCGGGTGGGAAGAAGCAATCACGAAGCTAGCTGAACAACAATTGAAGTATCAACAACGCAATGATGCTTCAATTAAAAATCTGGAGACACAAGTTGGCCAAATGGCCAAAATACTTTCAGAAAGATCTCATGGCATGTTACCTAGCAATACTGAGGTAAATCCAAGGGAAAATGTCCAAGCTATCACAACAAGAAGTGGAGTGCAGTTGCCAGAAATTTCTATGGAAAATCATCTGGAAAAACAGAAAAATAAACAAAATCAAGAATCAGAAAAAGAATCTGAATCAGAACCTTCATCTCAAAAGGTCCAGTTGCTACAAAATCTTATGTTCCACCTATCCCATTTCCTCAACGGTTGAAGAATCACAAGCTCAGTGCTCAATTCGGGAAATTCTTGGAAAGTTTCAAAAAGCTACATATCAACATTCCTTTTGTCGATGCTCTAGCACAAATGCCAAGCTATGCCAAATTTATGAAAGATATTCTTTCCAACAAACGAAAGCTTGAAGAATATGAAACTGTCATACTAACAGAGGAATGTAGCGCAATACTACAAAAGAAGTTGCCACCCAAGCTAAAAGATCCGGGAACTTTCACAATTCCGTGTACAATTGGTGAAGTGAATTTTGGCAAAGCTCTTTGTGATTTAGGGGCAAGTATCAACTTGATGCCCCTGTCAATTTTCAACAAACTGAACTTGGGAGAAGCAAAAGCAACAACAGTTTCACTACAATTAGCTGATCGGTCAATCAAATATCCACGTGGGATAATAGAAGATGTGCTCGTCAAGGTTGATAAATTCATATTTCCAGCAGATTTTATCATCCTTGACATGGAAGAAGATCAGGATATTCCCATTATTTTGGGACGACCATTTCTCGCAATCGGACGTGCTCTTATTGACGTCTATGAGGGAAAACTAATTCTCAGAGTGGAAGACGAACATGTCATCTTTGATGTTCTAAAAACTTTGAATCGTCCCTCCACAGATGAGTATTTTCTAAGAATAGACGCAATTGAAGCCATGGTGTTGCTACCCAAAATATTATCCGGAGATAGATATTGCTGGAATGGATGGATAGCAAACAAATGCGAGAACACTTCCGGGGGAAAAGTAAATAACACAAGATTTGCCGGGGTTGTTAGTCCCGGGCTTGAATGCTCTCGCGATATATTATTAATATAAATATTCGGGGATACAAGTATTAATGTAAGAGTACAATTACAATGAGTGTAAAGACCCTTGTTATCTTAGCTGGTGAGCGTGTAGATTGCCGGAAGAACCAGATATGACGCTCTTTGAGTTCTTGTAACAACATTGATGAGCTGTGACAACCGTGAGAAATCGACAGTGTCTCACGGAGTGTAGCTATTGAATGTTTAAGCTCCTGGGCTTGTGAATCTCTTTGAATCTGCACTGTGGAGACTTCTTGTCTCTGCCAACCGTCTTCTGGTTGAGAGGTACTGGGAGAGAAATCATGAGGTAGATTCGGGAGAGGAAGCTAGGAGCTTGAAAGTATGTGTGGTTGTATGTATTTTTTCTGAACTTAATGGAGAATGCGTGGAGAATTCCTGAACTGAATCCAGAATTACTGAACCTCTTTCCTGTAGATGGAGGTTCTCTATTTATAGCACTTGGGCATGCTGGGTGATCGCCTTTGCTATATTATAATAAGAGGGCGATCGTCTTTTAGCACATGGGCTTGTCCCCATAAAGTCTGCAGGAGTTGCTGGCAGTCAGATGTGCGGTCCAATGAGAAGCCTGCACGCGTCTGAGTCGGTGTCACAGGGCGGTCCCACCTTGTACCTTTCGGCGGGCCTGTCGGTAGGTGAGAAGGTGGTGACAGGCTGTGGTCAACGATCCATGAAACGCGGCGCCTGTCGTGGATCTGTACATGGGCGCTGCTTTGAGGTCCAGTCTTCGTGGACTTTGACGGACGATGGTCTTTGCTCGTGGCGTAGGAAGGTCGTCCTTAGCCGGGCACTAAAGTTGATCGCTAGGTGCCAAGAGGCGATCGCCTTGGGAGTCGATCGCTAGGTACCCGAAGGTGGTTTGGTACCTTCGATTAGGCGAGTTTGCCATAGCTTGATTGATTGTGGACTCGGTCGCTCGGCTTTGCAGTTGATCGCCTATCGAGGTGAATAAATCTCGACAAAACAATTGCCCCCCAGCTCGCTCATATGTTGAAAACGTGGGGTGAGGTGGTTCTGTAGCGATCGCCGAGTTATGACGTGTGACTACGTATTTCTTGAATTAGCGATCGTCTTTGAGTGATGGATTCGGAGTTTGGAGGACCTGGTAGGTCGCTGAAATGAGCAGGAAATGGCAGCGGATGCGGAAAAGTCTCTGGAGCACGTGTCGGATTCCTATTGGGGGAGGCCGACGGTTATTTATGACTCCTCGTCTGACGCGTCCTCGAAAAGACGCGTACGCGGGTTTCAAGAGAGCATTAATTGCGACGGTTGTGCTCCGACCCCTGAGATTCTCCTTAATTACACAAGAGCCCCTGCCACCTCCTATAAAAAGGCGTAGTGTTGCAGTGTTCATTCTTACGTGCATTTATCGGAGAAAGAAGGTTTTGCTGAAGATTTTTCTGGAGACTTTGCTGCCGATCGTCGATCGATTTAATCTTGGGTAAGACGAACACTCCTTTTCTCCTCTTTTCTTCAAAAATGGCTGGAACATCTTCTTCATACGGAGTGGGCACTTCCTCCGTCGCTGGGACTTCTAATGTCCGGGGAGGATCCTCCGCTGAGTTCCATCTGGAGATGGCCGCTGAGGCTATTCGAGCCGGTATCGACCCTGCGGAAGTCGATGCGTTGTTCAATGAGGCCGACGTGGCTAAGGAGGCGGCTGTTGAACACAGACGCTCGCAGATGGAGAGAGATCTGGCGGTGAGAGCCTATTGGGAGCGGCATAGTGCCTTTGGCCAGGCTTATGTGGCCTTTGCTGAGATTATGGAGAGGCTGGCCGGTCCGTCTCCAAGATTCGATTTCCGGGAGTATTCGATCTCTCACCCTTACCAGTTTGCTAAACGGTCGCAGTTTCGGGCTGCGCAGCGATCTCTGTGGTCTCTTGTCCAAATCAGGAGTTCGGCGACCAGGAAAGACCTGTCCGTCTGGAGGATGAGGTTCCACATTCCTTCAGATGTGGATCTATTTGCGCCGGCGGAGAATGAGCGAGCCGACCAACCCCCGATGGGCATGGTCGCCGTGAACGAGGCGATTATGGAGGCCGGGCTGCACTTTCCTCTATCTTTTGCTGTCTCCCATCTGCTGGCTGCTTGGAATGTGACGCCTTTCTAGCTGACGCCAAATGCTTGGCTCCAAATAATCTGCACTCTCACCTTGTTCGGCGGTCACCGACTGTACCGCCTCCCTTCGCCGTCGGAGATGAACCACCTGTTCAAGCTGATGGCTCAAAAAGGGTCGGTTGGAGGCCATCATATATAAGGCCGATCCGGTCGGGTGATCCTGGGAGTCCCCAACAAGGTGCGGGGCGACCTGGCGAAGTGGTTCTGGGTCGCCGGTGCGTGGAGGGCTTCTGCGAGCGACAATCCTATGGGCGAGCTGGAGATCCCCAGCTTTCGGGAGAGGAATCGTAAGGGTCAGACTCTCCATTTGTTCGGATATGTTACGAATCGATCTAATTTGACTTCGTTTTGCAGGTTTCCACATTCCGGCGATCGAGGAGCTACCTTTTGATTTCCTGGTTGTCTGGGAGCGGATACAAAGTTTGCTGGACGACGACTTGGACTCTATCCGGATCAACAAGGAGAGTCGTTGGTTGTCAGCTCGGCTATTCCGTTTCCCGAGACATCTTTCGGTCTCAGGTACGAATTGCTATGATCTCCATTTGTTGGGCGATCGTCCTGTTGGAGGAAAAGGTTTAACTGTTTGTTTGATTGTTCTCATTTGTAGAGATTCGTTTTCCTCGCTTTTTGGAGCCCCCACTGGAGATAGCTATGTCGAACCCTGGGGTATTGGGCCGTCTTCGCTAGAAGAAGTCCTCTCGAGCTCCTCCTGTGGCGTTGCCTATCATTCCGGAGGTGGAGCCTCGCGTAGAGCCAATCGTGGATGAGGAGGAAGTCCTGGAAGAGGGGATTCGGACGAATCGCAAACAGCAGAGGTCGGGAGAAACTCGAGTTTCTGCCCCTGCCAGTGAGGTGCCGATCGCCGCGCCTCCGATCACCGTTGTTCCTCCGGAGAATGAGCCTACTCCCTCTGCGGCTTTCTTACGGGAGATGGCGATCGCCGAAGCTGAGACCCCTCGCGGGAAGCCATACTTTGGTCGCGATCCTGAGAGAGCCGAGAGGTAAGCTTTGCTTGTTGAGTTGAAACTTGTCATTTGCGTGGGAGATGTGTTAACTTTTTTGATTTGGTGCAGGATTCGCAGCACTGATCCGTCTTGTCCGCCGATGGTGCGGGATTTCCTAGCGAGCTGATCTCCTCGCCAATCTTGTGATATCCCGTTGTACGTCAACCGGGCCGTTTCCGCTTTACTGAAAGCTTGGACGACCGATCTAGACGCGATCGCTCGTCAGCAATCTAGGAGTACAATGCAGGCTGTTTTTGCCCTTTCTCTTCAGGCGGTGACCATGGCTGCCCAGGCTGTGCAGGAGTATGAGGGGCGTCCTTCCACTACTCGCTTGTAGGCGGATCTCGAGGCGGCTCGGAAAGAGAACGCCGAGTTCGCCGACAAGATTGTGGCAATGGAGAAGGACTCCTTGGATGCAGCTAAGCGGGCGAGCCAAGAACTTGAGCATGCGAGATGGGAGGCCGAGATGGCTCGGGTGACGGTGGACCGATTTCGGGACCGGATGACAGAGGCCGTAAGCTCGCTGACGGCCGCTGAGAAGGAGGCCGGTCGACTGAAGGTGACGATCGCTCAGCTGACTAGCGAGCTGGCGGAGTCGAGGGAAAATATGGTTGCAAGGGAGGCCGAGCTCCAAGGCGTGCAGCAGGCGATGGCGGAGCTGAAAGGGGAGGTAGAGGCGACCAAGGCCGATCCCTTTCAAAACTTGGAGTTTGTCAGCGAGTTTGCCTATTATATGGCGTTCGCCGACTCGATCCGAGCTGCTAAGAAGGGAGGTTTGGAGGTCGGCCCTCTTGCTGAGAACTTCAAGGCGTACGCGTTGGAGCATCCTCTCCATTCTGCTTTCTCCTTGCCGATCTTGGATCTCACGGATATCGGCGTGGATTTGAGCTGGTATCCGACTCCGGCCAACCTTGTTCATCCCGACGCTCCGGAGGATGGGGAGGCCGCTCCGGAGGCTGAAGGCGAAGGCCAGGCAGGGGCCTGAGGCACTTTATTTTTAATGTTTTAGCTTATTACCTTGTAATCCGTAGATTTCTTTTTGTACTACTTAGGCCTTCGGGCGACCACGTATGTACCTTTGAGACTTCAAGTAATGTAATGAACATTTGGTTCTTCGATTTATCACTTGAATGATTGCTATTTTTGAGTCTTTTGCTTGACTTTATACAAATGTGTGAGGAGAGATAGTTGCGTGTGTAGGTCAAAGTGAGTTGATAAACTCAAATAGATAACTTTTACAACTAATTCGATCGCTGCACAACATCTGAAAAATGGCGATCTCCGTATGTGATTGAATAAGGACGATCGTTGTATAGGTAGTCCGTACTCTTCCCCCTTGTTTTTGTTCACTTAGTGAAAGTAAGGGGATGAAAATAACTCGTTGAGTGAGCGGTCTTCAGTTTTGTCGAATCCTCGAGGGAACCGTGCACGATCGCGGAGTTCGATGGACCGATCTCCATGATCATGTCTTGTGCGCGAGCAATATTGTCTGTCTCGTGACTCATTTTATTGTGAGGGTCCTCCGTTAGGCTGTGCCTCGCCTCATATTTAAACGAAGGGCGTGCGGTCTTGGTCTGGAGGAGTCCTTACGCGGGGCGTCGTCGGATTAATCGACTCCACGTCCGTGGCTTGTTAGCTCTTTTCTACCTCGGATCGTCATGTTATATGGCAATCCTCGATGGTATACGTTGAGACGGGGGTAGGGACGTATCGCATTGACCGTGAAGGATCCACCATGTTGAGTGATGGACCTTCGAGGGCGGGCGATCATGTCCACTGATTTGTTTGGAGGGTCCTTCGACTACGCTCGCCTCGTATTTAAAAGAAGGGCGAGCGATCTCAGCCCAAAGGAACCTTGCATGGCCTAAGCAGTCGGTTCCATCGACCACCAGGACCATGACTACACTCTTCCACCTCGGATCGTCATGTTAAATGTCGACCTTCGACGGTGTATGTTGTGCGGGGGAGGCGATCTCGTGCCTTAGCCCAACATGTTAGACGATGAGCTATATATGGCGAGCGAGTCCTCCAGCTTTTCGGAGCGTTAGCTCAGGCAGTAGCCTTGTGTTCAATGAGGTGGGAAATCGGGGAGAGACTTCCGAAGTTCCCTTCTCTTGATTGAAGCATGCAGATACGGTCGCCGAGGTTGATCGAGGGGTCGGCTCGTATGAGCTTTCCGGCTGTTCGCTTTCGACTCGGGCGACCGTGTCGGGAGATTGGTGGGGCTCCGGCTAAGCCAGTAAACTATCCAACTTGCCTTCCTCGAACAATCTCCAGAGCTGTTTGAGGATGTCGCGGCATTGGTTGGTGTTATGGCCGGGACCCTTGTGGTAAGCACAATATTGATTGCGGTCCATATGACCGTGGTCCCTTATCGCCTTTGGCTTGTTTAGCGGTTCGTGCCCCTTGATTGCGTAGAAAATGTGGGCCGGAGTTCGGTCAAACGTATGGAGGAGATGGGCTTCCATGTCCTCGAAGGCCTTGAGATCTCCGGGTGGCTTGGCGATCGCCTTCTTGGTTTTGGCGATCGCCGTCTTTCGGACAGGAGGTGGCATTTCCTCGCCTAGGCGGAGGGTGAGCAGCTTCTGCCTGGCCAAAAAGTCGGAAGCCTTAACGCGGAAGATCGCGTATGTCGGGGGAATGTCCTTCGTCAGATGTCTAAACATGGGTGAGTGACCGTAGAATCACCCCAGGACTGAATAGAGAGCGAGCTCATCGCTGATGGGCTCACCGGTGAGGATGATTTCATCCACACGGTCAATATAATTTGCATCGGATTCGTCTTCCCCCTGCCTGATTTTCATCATGCGGTGAGGGCCTTCTGGTCTGACGACCTTGGTGGCGAAGTATGACGTGAAGTCCTTCGCTAGTTTCTCAAAGGAGATGATCGATCGTGGTGGTAGCGAGACGTACCACCTATGGGCCAGCTCGCCCAATGTTAATGGAAAGATCCGGCACTTGGTTGCATCTGATGCCCCACACCCAGTCATGTAGATTCGGAATTTACTTAGGTGGGTTTCGGGGTCTGATCTCCCTTTGGGAGGAGCGATCCTTGGTTGCACGGGGGCGATCTCAATGTGGACCGCGAGTGGCTCGGTCGGCCCGATGATCTTTCTGCCGGTGCTTGCCCCAGTGTCCAGGAGTGCTTTCATCTCGTCGAGCTGGCGTTGCATAGCGGCCATCGTCGTGGCCTGGCTGCTCGCGACTCGGTGCTCGGATCGGGAGCCGAGGCGATCAAGTACTGATCCTCTAGCGATCGGAGCGGGAGTCAGACGGTTGATCTGTGTTCGGCTGAGAATTGGGTAGGCCGAACTCTTGGTGACGGGCTCGGATTCTATCGTTTCGTGGTTGGGGCCAGAATGCCCCGGTTGCCATGATGGGTCGTGTCCCAGGCGACTGAATACAGATCCGTCCGGTCATGCGAGAGCCTTTTCTCGCGAATCGGGGCTTTCTGACGATCGCTCGCCCAGTAGCCCGTTGAATTTCCGTTTTCCCATGCGGCGGATGGTCGAGGGAGTTATTGCGGGCGATGCGCATGCTCTCCTTCGCTCCTCTAGGATGGCCATAGCCTCCTCGATCTGTTCCTCGGTTTGGAACTGGTCGAGTGAGAGGTTGGGGCCATCCCTCAGGTGCGGGATTGAGAGTCTCACGTTGCCGCAGCTTCCCCGGTCGTCGGCTAGGGTTCGGATTGAGCCGGGATGTGGTGTTCGGCGGTTTGGAGAGTGGCTCTCTTCGATGTACCGACGGATGTCATGATTCTGAAGGATTTCTTTGAAGCGCAGTGAGTGTCAGTTCAAGTATATGCCCCGAGAACAGTGAGTGTTCTTCGGGACAGTAGGAATGAAAAATGAAGGTATAGATCCCCTTCCTCTAGCGCCAATTGTTGCTACCCAAAATATTATCCGGAGATAGATATTGCTGGAATGGATGGATAGCAAACAAATGCGAGAACACTTCCGGGGGAATAGTAAATAACACAAGATTTGTCGGGGTTTTTAATCCCGGGCTTGAATGCTCTCGCGAGATATTATTAATACAAATATTCGGGGATACAAGTATTAATGTAAGAGTACAATTACAATGAGTGTAAAGACCCTTGTTATCTTAGCTGGTGAGCGTGTATATTTCCGGAAGAACCAGATATGATGCTCTGTGAGTTCTTGTAACAACGTTGATGAGCTGTGACAACCGTGAGAAATCGACAGTGTCTCACGGAGTGTAACTGCTGAATGTTTGAGCTCCTGGGCTTGTGAATCTCTTTGAATCTGCACTGTGGAGACTTCTTGTCTGCCGACCGTCTTCTGGTTGAGAGGTGCTGGGAGAGAAATCCTGAGGTAGATTCGGGAGAGGAAACTGGGAGCTTGAAAGTATGTGTGGTTGTATGTATTTTTTCTGAACTTAATGGAGAATGCGTGGAGAATTCCTGAACTGAATCTAGAATTACTGAACCTCTTTCCTGTAGATGGAGGTTCTCTATTTATAGCACTTGGGCATGCTGGGCGATCGCCTTTGCTGTATTATAATAAGCAGGCGATCGTCTTTTAGCACATGGGCTTGTCCCCGTAAAGTCTGCAGGAGTTGCTGGCAGTCAGCTGTGCGGTCCAATGAGAAGCATGCACGCATCTGAGTCACTATCACGTGCGGTCCCACCTTGTACCTTTCGGCAGGCCTGTCGGTAGGTGAGAAGGTGGTGACAGGCTGTGGTCAACGATCCATGAAACGTGGCGCTTGTCGCGGATCTGCACATGGGCGCTGCTTTGAGGTCCAGTCTTCGTGGACTTTGACGGACGATGGTCTCTGCTCGTGGCGTAGGAAGGTCGTCCTTAGCCGGGCACTAAAGTTGATCGCTGGGTGCCAAGAGGCGATCGCCTTGGGAGTCGATCCCTAGGTACCCGAAGGTGGTCTGGTATCTTCGATTAGGCGAGTTTGCCATAGCTTGATTGATTGTGGACTCGATTGCTCGGCTTTGCAGTTGATCGCCTGTCGAGGTGAATAAATCTCGACACAACAAATGGTAAACAAGTCTTTGGAGAAAATTCTATCTAAAGATCCTCTTGAGACATGTATAGCAAATTCTCTAACCAGCATGGAAGAAGAATATCACTTGGCCGAAACAGTTAACTATCTAGAAGCACTACCACCCTTAAGAAGGCATTCACATTTTGAAGAGTTGGGGACAAGCTCCGCTAAACCCCTCCCTTCTTTACAAGAAGCTCCAATACTTGATCGCAAACCTCTACCCACACATTTGAGATACGCTTACTTGGGCATTTACTCTACACTTCCGGTCATCATATCTAACATATTGACCAAACTTGAAGAAGGAAAATTACTAAGGGTATTGAGAAATCACAAAAGAGCAATTGGATGGACTATTGCGGACATTAGAGGAATAATCCCCTCTATATGCACACACAAAATTTTGATGGAAGATGACTGCAAACCTTCAATTGAGCATCAACGACGTTTGAATCCAAACATGAAGGAAATTGTGAAAGCAGAGATTCTTAAATTACTTGACGCAGGAATCATTTATCCAATCTCAGATAGTCCATGGGTGAGCCCTGTACATATGGTGTCCAAAAAGAGTGGAATCACAATCATAGAGAACGAGCAAAATGAACTTATACCAACACGACCCATCACAGGATGGAGAATGTGCATTGATTACAGGAAGCTCAACAAGACGACCTGAAAAGATCATTTTCCAATCCTATTTATTGATCAAATGCTCAATAGATTGGCGGGACATTTTTACTACTGTTTTCTCGACGGCTATTCAGGTTACAACCAAATCGTAATAGCCCCAGAAGACCAAGAGAAAACAACATTCACATGCCCTTATGGAACATTTGCCTATAGAAGAATCCCATTCGGATTGTGCAATGCTCCAGCCACATTTCAGAGATGCATGATGTCAATATTCTCATACATGGTTGAAAAATTCATTGAAGTTTTCATGGACGATTTCTCAGTTTTTGGAGATTCATTTGATAAATGCCTAAATCACTTAGGCATAGTCTTGGAAAGATGTGAAGACACAAATCTAGTTCTCAATTGGGAGAAATGTCACTTCATGGTCCAGGAAGGAATCGTACTTGGACATAGAATCTCACAACATGAATAGAAGTCGATAAGGCAAAGATCCAAGTAATTGCAAAACTTCATCCACCAATTTCGGTGAAAGGAGTAAGGAGTTTTCTCGGGCATGCAGGATTTTATCGGAGGTTCATAAAAGATTTCTCAAAAATAGCAAAACCTCTTTGTTCTTTGCTTGAGAAAGATACATCATTCCTTTTCACAAATGAATGTCACGTGGCCTTTGCAACTTTTAAGTATAAGCTTACATCAGCTCCAATCATTATTTCTCCAGATTGGACAATCCCATTCATTCTGATGTGCGATGCAAGTGATTATGCTGTGGGGGCCGTGCTGGGCAAGAAGAAGGACAAAATGATGCAAGTGATCCATTATGCTAGCCGGTCTATGAATGATGCACAGCTGAACTACACAACAACTGAAAAAGAGATGCTCGCAGTGCCTTTGATAAATTTTGATCCTACTTATTGGGATCAAAAGTCATTGTCTACACTGATCATTCAGCTTTGAAATATTTAATAACAAAGCAAGATGCTAAGTCAAGGCTAATCCGATGGGTCCTACTTATGCAAGAATTCAACATAGAAATCCGAGACAGAAAGGGAACAGAGAACCAAGTGGCGGATCATCTCTCTCGACTAGACCAAAACAATGCTCAAGAGAAGGAAATAAATGAAGTATTTCCGGATGAACAACTGTTCCAAATCTCTAATATGCAGCAAAACCAAAATGCACCATGGTATGCAGACATCGTTAATTTCCTAGTAAGTGGAATAATTCACCCAAATTTTTCCCATCATCAAAAGAAAAAATTTTCTCCGAGTTGAAATACTATTACTGGGAAGATCCTCTATTGTTCAGACGAGGACCTGATAAAATCATCCGGAGATGCATACCGGAAGAAGAAATGGAGAAGGTATTAGAAAGATGTCATTCCTCTCACTATGGAGGACATTTTGGGGCTTCAAAAACAGCAGCAAAAATTCTTGAAGCAGGATTCTATTGGCCCACTCTGTTCAAAGATGCACATACACTTGTTTCTAAGTGTGACCGGTGCCAAAGACATGGAAACATGTCAAAAAGAAATGAAATGCCAATGAATTTCATCCTTGAAGTTGAAATATTCGACGTTTGGGGAATTGATTTCATGGGACCCTTTCCATCATCGTTCTCTAATGAATATATCCTTGTTGCTATGGACTACGTATCTAAATGGGTGGAGGCTGTTGCATTACCAACAAACGAAGCTAGAGTCGTGGTAAAGTTTCTAAAGAAAAATATATTCACGCGCTTCGGAACTCCGAGAGTTATTATCAGTGATGGCGGATCTCATTTTTGCAATCACCAGGTTAAGACTCTACTGACCAAATTCGGAGTAAAACACCGTGTCGCTACCTCTTATCACCCACAAACCAGTGGACAAGTCGAGGTCTCCAATCGAGAACTGAAACGTATACTTGAGATGACAGTCGACTCATCTCGGAATGATTGGTCGAAAAAGCTGGATGATGCGCTTTGGGCTTACAGAACAGCTTATAAGACACCGATAGGCATGTCTCCATTTCGTTTGATTTTTGGAAAAGCCTATCACCTGCCAGTCGAACTTGAACATCGAGCCTTTTGGGCTATAAAAAAATTAAACTTTGACGAACAGTTGGCTGGAAAGAAAAGGTTCTTTGATTAAATGAGTTGGATGAAATCCGACTCGACTCATATGAAAATGCCAAAATCTACAAAGAAAAAACAAAAAGATGGCATGACAATAGAATTCTAAGAAGAGATTTTAAAGCAGGAGACCAAGTTCTCCTTTTTAATGCACGACTACGTATGTTTCCGGGTAAGCTGCGGTCACGATGGACAGGCCCATACACAATCAAAGAGGTGTTTTCTCATGGAGCTGTGGAGATTTATAATACAACCGATGGGAGTTTCAAAGTAAACGGCCAACGGTTAAAGCCATATCTGGGAAGAGAATTCTCGACAGCAAAGTCAATCATAATGCTGGAAATACCTAATTGATCAGACAAGAAGTCAAGCTAAGGACGTTAAACAAAGCGCTTATTGGGAGGCAACCCAATCTCTATTATTTCGCAAAATAAGTTTGGGGGGAACACAGAAAGATTCAACAACAAGAGCAAGGATCATATCGTTCATAAAATCCAGGGAGTCTTTCTTTCATTATTCTCACACATATAATAAATATAATTTCTAAAAAACCAAAAAAACCAAAAAAAAAGGAGTCATTGGTGAAAAGAGCTACACGTTAGCAAATAACAGTGTGAAATCTATCACCTAAAAAAAATGACGAAAAGGAGAAGTGTTGAGCAGCAACAGCTGCCTAATTTTGGGTATCCTAAAATTTTGCGAAAAATAAAGGACTAACCATTGTTGGTGTTGTTGGTGCGTAGCTGCCGTCTCACACAAAAAGTTGGTGAAACGAGCTACACGTTAGCAAATAACGGTGTGAAAGCTATCACTTTAAAAAAAAGATAGAAATTATGTTGGTGAAAAGAGCTACACGTTATCAAATAACTGTGTGAAAGCTATCACTAAGTGATGTAGTTTATGAGCAGATCTGAATTAATTGGCGGCTGAATTTCAATACACTCAATTTCGTGAAAAATCACAATATTTGATGACGCCAATGAAATTCTTCTTCATATTGAGTCGAAAAATAAACGAGTAATCGAGAGAAACCATTAAAGGGAGTCGTGTGAGTCACGAGTGGGAAATAAATAATCAACCTTTTTGGGGGGAAAACCTTACATTTTGGAATTACAAAATAAAACCGTGTTTTAACTTCACAATCATTAGTAGATTTATTTTGAATCTTGATTCATTTCTATCTACTGTATAAAGTTGGTTGTTGTGTATTAATGGCATTTTGAACTCCTTTTTTCTTTTTATATTTTAGTTTATGTGTGTATTATTTTCTTATTTTTTATTCTTATTTTTTGGAGCGTGAATAATAAAGAGTCTTGCTCGGGACTAGCAAGAATTCAAGTTTGGGGGTGTGATAAGTGTCAGTTTTATACACTTATTTATGGTTTGTATCGATAAATTTCACCCATAATTGAACTAGTCTACTCGTTTTTTGCTTTTAATTTATTAGTTTTTAATAATTTTATTTTTATCGGATGATGATGTAAATCTAGTCTTTGTAACACCCCCAATCCACTCAGGGATATTACACGCCGTAGACCCTCTCCTCGAGGATCTACCAGGCTGGTAACAACATTTAACATCTCGACAATGCCTTCAAGGCAAAATGACTCAACAGACCGATTTGGTCTTTCAATAAATACATACAACTCGAATACAACTCATGCCCACGCAGGGGTCAAGATACAACCACACCCGTACAACGGGAAAAATATAACAGCGGAAAATAAAGTACAACTAAACCAATACGACATCAACGGGTCCTCGTGTGATTAGTATCGTTCATCTTTCATCATCCTTCATGCCGACCCTGTGCTCTGCTCCAAAACCTGAATGCAAAAATAGACATCCACCCCCCGAATACTCGGGGGTTAGCAAAACTCCACTGTTTTGCTAGTGCAAGTATAAAATACGAAAACGAGCCATACATATCATACTCCACGAAACATGTTAATCATAAACATATTTCCCGAGGTAAATCACTTAATCAAAACGGTTAAATCGAAAGATAGGGGTAAACCCGATATACATCTGTGAAAAACATTTTACAACCTCGGGAGTTTTGAATACATTGGGATTTAAGAATTTCTCAAACCTTTCAAAAACCTTTAGGACACAACCAAAAATCATTTTCCCAAAACATAAATTCGATAACAACAAATGGGGTCCACGACCCGATCATACCATAGCAACTTTGTTTCCACAGTTATTCGCGTCCGTGCTAGCAAGCCACGGACCTCGATGCTCCCGTAGAACAAACCCGAGTGAATAACCCACAGGAAACTATATCAAATCACATGTCACCGTAACCGCGATCACGCGACTACAAGCACATATACGTGCATAATCAACCACAACCATAAGTTATCCGGCATCGCGCTAACAAGCCACGAACCTCGAGTCCCCAAGACATACCCGATGATAACCCCACAAGTTATCTCGGCATCGGGCTAACAAGCCACGAACCTCGGAGTCCTCGCAAGACATACCCGGATTGGATAACCCTCCGGTCACGCCCGACCCATACTAGCAAGTATGGATCCCGGAGATTCGACAATCCTACCCGGAGGCACATCACATACATCAAGCACACAACAATAATCACTTGTCAAGCCAAACAACATTAAGTATCACAACCTCCTTTCAAGGAGTAACGACTAATATCACACACATTACGTTCTTACCGAACAAGTACACAATAACAATACGTAATCCCCGGCAAAGGATTACGGTCTATCAAACTCACTCGAAGTGATCATATTATCTTTAAACATACAAAACCAACACACATATTCCGAGAACACATATTCACGAAGTATACGAATTATCGTTGAAAGACAACATTTATCGAGAACATACGAATCCCTTTTTACGTTCATTAAATATTGGATTTCGCATAAAATCATTTATCAAGACTTATATCAACGAAACATGAAATGTATGGGCAAGATACTTGCCTCAAAACTACAGTCGCAACAAGATGACGGATAGGACGCGGTCGAATAGCTCCGAACCCCCGAACAATATCAAGAACGCGATAGCACCACGAGTATTACGAGAATAACACCACACGAATCATCAATCACCAAACGGAATTCAACATCGGAATCCTCGAACACCTATAAACCTCCGGAAATAACAATAACACATGGTTACGAGAATCAAGGCCAAAACAACGGAAATCCCAACAAACTATCGAAGGGAAACTCATTGGGACATTTAATCGAACACTAAATGTTCAATAATTCCCAAGAACACTGAATCGTCAATCCAGTTAAACACACTCGATATATGGATATACAACCCATAGAACACGATTAATAACATCATACTACACCAACCGATGTATCAAAATCGGATTATAAACGAAATCAAGAACAATTTCTCCAAAAAGTCAACTTGAAGGATAATCAAGAAATATACCTTGATTCGACGAAATACACGGATTAGATGTTGATATAATCAACAAGGATCTTCCAAAATGCCTTGGAAATGATTAGAATCGGCCAAGAACTCGATTTCCGAGCCTCCGCCGCGACGCCGAAAAGGAAGAAAAATCGCGTAGAAGTGACCGCCGAGCCAGGCTATATATAGCCGGCAGGTTACTGGCCAGAATCGGCAGCCTTACGGCCGTAACTCGGACACCTTACGGCCGTACTCGGCAGCCTTACGGCCGTAACCGCATTCGTCAAAAATCCGCCAAAGACCAAATGACACTTACTACTGTAACTCGCACCTTACGGCCAGAATCGGCCTTCACAAAATCCGCCGGCCAGACGGGCCGTATTCCGATCACGCTTACGGCCGTAACTCCGGACACCTTACGGCCAGAATCGGCACCTTACGGCCGTAACTCGCCAAAGCCAGCCTCGCTCCGGCCGTGGCCACTCCGACGGCAGACGACCCGAAACCCGAACTCGAGTAAAAATCGAATATACGAGCTGAAGTACTCGCAAAGACGAATCCAAGCACTAAGAGAACACACGATTCCGACCATCCGAAGTGTCGGAATTCGACAATGGAAGTAATTACCCCAAACTTTGGGAAATTACAAAAATGGCCCAAAACGTCCGAAAATCACGATACGTGATCGAAACACCGAACCAAAGCTCGCAACATGAATAATAACATTAAATGAACTTGCGAGAAACTCGAAACAATAGTTTCGGACGAGATTCGCAAGAATCGAGCTCAAGTGCGGAAAAGTCGCTAAAAAGCACGAAACTCAACAAAACGACACCGAAACGAACTCGGATGACAAAAAGTTCAGAATTAATCATTCTTGGAATGACGAAACGGTCATGAGCGAGCCGTCAAAACGGACTTCCGCCAAAAAAAGAAAATTACCGAAATTCGAAATTGCGGATATTACATTCTACCCTCCTTAAAAGAAGTTTCGTCCCGAAAATTAAAATAAGTAGGGAGAAAAAATATTCCGCCAGGAAAACTCAACGATATACACAAGAAACGCGTAACTTACGCCCATCGGCGAAACGTTACAAGCAACGCAAAGGAATATACGGCGTGAAAACACGCTCCACGACGACTAACACAACGTCACCGGTAGAGACATGATAAAATCAACAAGTGACACACGTCATCAAGTAGATAATACAATCAAGTCAATTATCCGAACAATCACAAAACACTAAGCACCGTGCACAGTCGAGAAAACGAAAAATAAACACAAAACGATCCACTTCGAATAAAAGAACTTAATCTCCGAGATTCGAAACAACTGGGTAAGGAAATAACATAACATTCAACTGATAGACCACGCCTCGTGGGATTCCTGAGTCGGTCCCGATTTCTGCTCAAATCCGTGCCTCGGAAGGCTCGGTGACCAACTCGCAAAACCGAACTCGGTGTCCCTCAAGCCCGCACTTGTAACACACATCGGCGGAGAAGGACAATGTGCACGGACATGCCCCGCCACATTGCGGTTAAAACACCTCTGGCTTTACCAGAGTCAAAGCGAAGACTTGGAACTCTCACCCCACGCAACGAGCGACAGAGCTTCACGGTAGAAAGACTACGACGTTGCGAACTAGAAACACCAACTCTGCACTATCCACCGTGTCATTGACTTCCTATGCTTCTTCGACTCGCACACGCTCCGACGATAAAGAAGCTAGTTCACTGGCCAAGGCTCGATCTTGGTAGTCCCTCAACGAAGTGCAAGTGAGTCCCGACATATACACGCGAATCTCTCGGCTTCATTCGTCTCACAAAATGAAAGATCCTCTCTTCCTCGGTTCTCACCCGATCTCGCACATAACCGAGTTGTTTGCTATAGTCGATGATAGCCTCGTGACATCAAACACCTTGTGGTTCTCGCCGAATAAAATTCGTGAATCCTCCGCTCTCTAATCGGTTTGACGAACTCGGCTTCCATGAATGCCGGAACTCGCCCACGTGACATCACGATCATGAGGCTTAACGGCCTCCCACCAATTAGCGGCATCTTTGTCAAGAAGGTCTCGCGCAATAGGTACCTTCCGTTCTTCAGACAATCAACACCTCAAATATCTTTCCCAGTGGAAAAGCCAACCATCCCACCCCAACGCATCCGCAATACCGCGAATCGAGGGGGATTCATACGAATTACCTCCCGAAGCCACCGGTTTGCACCGGTGTTCGAGTCACATCCGTAATGCGCTGAATCGCCCTGAGTTAATCGAGTCATCCGTAGCTACTGCCGCAAAATAGTAGCGACACCAATACGGCATCATCACCGGCAGCATGATCTCGACTACGCGTCCGATTGCCACGACCACCACGACCTCGGCCTCGGCATACCGAATAAGTAATTCCACAAAGACAATGAAAAATCATAACACAAATCACATACAAAGATTTCCATCTTAAATCAAAAGGAATAATAAAATCAAAGCAACGACGGTATCGTTCAAAGAATCTCGGCGGCCCGAACGATAACCAAAGACATAATCACAAAACATCATGGAATAATCACACATATACACGAACGTACCAACCCAAGCTTCAATACTCACACTCGTGTGTCAACACGCAAATCACCACGAGGCGATAAACGGTAATTATCACCACACCTCTCACAGAGGGCTAGTATAACAATTGCGTGGCAACGCCTCAACGTTCATGCCACCAACTCGATCATACTCAGAAGCTAACATCATAACGACAACGCGAACATCATACATACATACCCAGCCCTCAAACGGGAATGGATAGGTTTTAAAAACGAAAACCTACTTTTGAAAATAGTTTGGAAACACCAGTTGATCTTGAGTATCACTTTACAAAAAGTAGTGTAAACATTGTTATCGAGACCTTGAAAATCATCTTGCAAAAATGAGGACATCTTTTCTTAGTGAAAAACTTTCAGAATATTCGACCTCGGGTCTAAGTAAAAGTGTTTATAAAACATTGAAAATATCTCAAAACATTTTGGGTCCTCGAGGTAGAAGAATTTTGAAACATATTGTGGCACCTTGGATATACCACGAGAAAATAATTCATTTTAAACGTACTTCTCGAAATTTATTTTCTAAGATACTCAAGGTTTTCGAAAATAATTCAATGGTCTAGAATGCCCCAAAAAAAATTCAGGTAATTACACGGAACATTATAGCGCCGTGGGTCCCGCGCCGGAACCCACCAGGATAAAACCATTTACAAAAACGCCAAAAAGGCCGATGACGGTAATATTTCAAAAACTCACAAAAGCCATTTACAAAATACTAAATACCGTCATAAGAATTTCGCCAAAATGATCAAGGCCACAATGCCAAAAACTCGGTTAAGGGAATCGATTTTCGAAATAAAACTCGGTCTGAAAAATACCGAAAATCATTACAAAAGAACTCACGCAGCGGATAAAAGAAATACAGTTCAACATGCACAATCCAGCAACATTACTCCTCATATGAACGAAATATGAGAGTCAAATAACCACATATCACGAAATCAAAATCCATAAGAGGATTCCGTCACTTAACAAATAATCATAAAAATAGCTCGTGTCACACGAGGCACAGCACCAAGAAGGGAGACTTACATTCACAGGTCGCACGAAGATGATGATCGCCCACGATACTAATCACGACCAACCAACTCAGACGACGCGTCGCGACACGACTCAGTCAGATAAAATCCGACGAGACAAAAACTCAATAGACACCACTGACCCGACAGCCTAGGTTTCCACAACCTAAGCTCTGATACCATTCTGTAACCCCAATCCACTCAGGGATATTACACGCCGTAGACCCTCTCCTCGAGGATCTACCAGGCTGGTAACAACATTTAACATCTCGACAATGCCTTCAAGGCAAAATGACTCAACAGACCGATTTGGTCTTTCAATAAATACATACAACTCGAATACAACTCATGCCCACGCAGGGGTCAAGATACAACCACACCCGTACAACGGGAAAAATATAACAGCGGAAAATAAAGTACAACTAAACCAATACGACATCAACGGGTCCTCGTGTGATTAGTATCGTTCATCTTTCATCATCCTTCATGCCGACCCTGTGCTCTGCTCCAAAACCTGAATGCAAAAATAGACATCCACCCCCCGAATACTCGGGGGTTAGCAAAACTCCACTGTTTTGCTAGTGCAAGTATAAAATACAAAAACGAGCCATACATATCATACTCCACGAAACATGTTAATCATAAACATACTTCCCGAGGTAAATCACTTAATCAAAACGGTTAAATCGAAAGATAGGGGTAAACCCGATATACATCTGTGAAAAACATTTTACAACCTCGGGAGTTTTGAATACATTGGGATTTAAGAATTTCTCAAACCTTTCAAAAACCTTTAGGGACACAGCCCAAAAATCATTTTCCCAAAACATAAATTCGATAACAACAAATGGGGTCCACGACCCGATCATACCATAGCAACCTGTTTCCACAGATTATTCGCGTCCCGTGCTAGCAAGCCACGGACCTCAGATGCTCCCGTAGAACAAACCCGAGTGAATAACCCACAGGGAAACTATATCAAATCACATGTCACCGTAACCGCAGTCACGCGACTACAAGCACATATACGTGCATAATCAACCACAACCATAAGTTATCCCGGCATCGCGCTAACAAGCCACGAACCTCGGAGTCCCCGCAAGACATACCCGATGATAACCCCACAAGTTATCTCGGCATCGGGCTAACAAGCCACGAACCTCGGAGTCCTCGCAAGACATACCCGGATTGGATAACCCTCCGGTCACGCCCGACCCATACTAGCAAGTATGGATCCCGGAGATTCGACAATCCTACCCGGAGGCACATCACATACATCAAGCACACAACAATAATCACTTGTCAAGCCAAACAACATTAAGTATCACAACCTCCTTTCAAGGAGTAACGACTAATATCACACACATTACGTTCTTACCGAACAAGTACACAATAACAATACGTAATCCCCGGCAAAGGATTACGGTCTATCAAACTCACTCGAAGTGATCATATTATCTTTAAACATACAAAACCAACACACATATTCCGAGAACACATATTCACGAAGTATACGAATTATCGTTGAAAGACAACATTTATCGAGAACATACCAATCCCTTTACGTTCATTAAATATCGATTTCGCATAAAATCATTTATCAAGACTTATATCAACGAAACATGAAATGTATGGGCAAGATACTTGCCTCAAAACTACTGATCGCAACAAGATGACGGATAGGGCGGTCGAATAGCTCCGAACCCCGAACAATATCAAGAACGCGATAGCACCACGAGTATTACGAGAATAACACCACACGAATCATCAATCACCAAACGGAATTCAACATCGGAATCCTCGAACACCTATAAACCTCCGGAAATAACAATAACACATGGTTACGACGAGAATCAAGGCCAAAACAACGGAAATCCCAACAAACTATCGAAGGGAAACTCATCGGGACATTTAATCGAACACTAAATGTTCAATAATTCCCAAGAACACTCGAATCGTCAATCGAGTTAAACAAACTCGATATATGGATATACAACCCATAGAACACGATTAATAACATCATACTACACCAACCGATGTATCAAAATCGGATTATAAACGAAATCAAGAACAATTTCTCCAAAAAGTCAACTTGAAGGATAATCAAGAAATATACCTTGATTCGACGAAATACACGGATTAGATGTTGATATAATCAACAAGGATCTTCCAAAATGCCTTGGAAATGATTAGAATCGGCCAAGAACTCGATTTCCCGAGCCTCCCGTCGCCAGACGCCGAAAAGGAAGAAAAAATCGCGTAGGAAGTGAATCTGGCCGAGCCAGGCTATATATAGCCGGCAGGGTTACGGCCTTACGGCCGTAACTCGGACACCTTATGGCCGTACTCGGCAGGCCTTACGGCCGTAACCGGCATTCGTCAAAAATCCGCCCAGCACCAGCCAGACACTTACGGCCGTAACTCGCACACCTTACGGCCGTAACCGGCCTTCGTCAAAATCCGCCCAGCGCTCGTACGGCCGTACCCGATCACGCTTACGGCCGTAACTCGGACACCTTACGGCCGTAACCGGCACCTTACGGCCGTAACTCGCCAAAGCAGCCTCGCCCGGCCGTGACTCGGCCGTGGCCACTCCGACGGCCCGGACGACCCCGAAACCCGAACCTGAGTAAAAATCGAAGATACGGTTACGAAGTACTCGCAAAGAAGAATCCAAGCACTAAGAGAACACACGATTCCGACCATCCGAAGTGTCGGAATTCGACAATGGAAGTAATTACCCCAAACTTTGGGAAATTACAAAAATGGCCCAAAACGTCCGAAAATCACGATACGTGATCGAAACACCGAACCAAAGCTCGCAACATGAATAATAACATTAAATGAACTTGCGAGAAACTCGAAACAATAGTTTCGGACGAGATTCGCAAGAATCGAGCTCAAGTGCGGAAAAGTCGCTAAAAAGCACGGAACTCAACAAAACGACACCGAAACGAACTCGAATGACAAAAAGTTCAGAATTAATCATTCTTGGAATGACGAAACGGTCATGAGCGAGCCGTCAAAACGGACTTCCGCCAAAAAAAGAAAATTACCGAAATTCGAAATTGCGGATATTACAGTCTTAATCGGATTGAATTACTGATTTACTCAAGAAATAACATGTTTATAAAATATTATCTTTGTTGAATTTTTATGTATTCATGTTGTAGGACTTTCCGATACGAGTTCGGCAGTCTTTCCGGATTCAAAATCAGAGTTATATATCAAAAGTTATCATCCGAAGAAGATTTGGGGCAAAAACGCAAAGTCTAAGAAATTTATGGGCTGAGAATGAAGTCTGAAACTCCATACGGGCGTAACATCATAACATACGGGCGTAACTCACAAAACCAAAAGCCGTAGCCTACTTACGGTCGTAACTCATGTATAGTACGGTCGTAAGTCATCCATGTTACGGCCGTAACTACTGAATGTTACGGCCGTAACTCTTGACAGATTGTGATCATTTGTCTAATTTCTTATACTTTTGGTCTATTATTGAGGGGATGGCTGGCATTGATCCGATCTATTGTAATAATGCTGGAGTTTTGGAGCTATTAGATGACTTTAGGTGTATAAATAGACCCCTTAGATCCATCATCATTCATCATTCATCTTATAATTTTTCCACTTTTTGTAATATTTTCTTTTTGTGTGAAGAACACACTTGTGTTCTTGAGTGATTTGTGTAATAGTGGTAAGCATATGTTGTTTAGAGAGTTTATTGCTTATTTCTCCTTTATCTACTAAGGGAGTTAGGATCAATTCTTTCTCTTGTTCAACTAATAATGACCACTCAAGCTTGTATTATGTATATTAAACCCTTCATGGGCTAAGTTACCTTAGTTGGGATTATAAACAAGGTTAGTCATGTTATTTAAGTTTGTATAAAGATCTATTTTGAATTACTTATTATTGTGTGTGATTTTCATTGTTTTAACAATCTTTATTTATTTGGCCAATAAATGACGATATTTATGGTCTTCATATGTTTCGAAAGAAAATATGTTTGATTAGATCAAATGATCTTCACTCTAAGTTGTTCTAGGGGATAGAAATATACCTCTAGACCTTAGATGATTCTTTAAGTTATTTTCATAAATCCTAATGCTATGTATTGAAGTCAATCAACATAGAAATATAGTGGATTGATTCAATATATAAGGGGCGTTTTATAGTTCGAAAGAGAAACCGTCTTTTTAAGGAAAATCGAATCTACACAACATAATAAGTAAATTCATCTTATGATCTCCTATACATCTTCTATAACTAATGATGAACTAAGTTTGTAATCCCAACTATTTCATTTTATCTTTTATTAATCTATTATTAGTGCAATCTTTTATTTCCTTGAATATTATAACTATTATTGCATTTTCTTTGCAATTATTAAACCAAACTCTTAAATTGTGTATTTCAATCATATATATATATATATATATAAATAGACTAATAGTGTATAATTCAAATTATAACCAAACTTCCTCGTGGGATCGATAAACCGGACTCAAAAAGTCCACTTACTACTTGATACGATATCGTGCACTTGCGATAGTTACACTAAAGTCCGTGTCAGTATGCTTCTTCGATCCGCAAGTATAGCAATTTCGGCCTTCCTTTGGAGTGGTTCCATTCCCGGCGGCAGGAGGCGGTCCACGTGGTTGGGTTCCACTAGGCCCCGTGGCTGAGCCACCTTGCCTCTTCCACACATTGGAACGACGACCTCGTCTTTTCCCTCGCTTGCTCGAGTCATGCACCCGTGGTGCTTGCAAAAATTGAGTAGCGTTGCCTTTTCTATTTTGTCGTGGTGCTTTCCTGTGGGTAGCCTGATTCACTTAGGAATCGGCTTCGTACCAGCTGGGCGTGCATTGCTATTGAGAATAATCTCATGGTGCCTTTCTTTTTTCGCGAGGTGGGAGATAAGGTCACTAAAATTTTTAATTCTCCCTTCCTCATAGGCAAGGCGTAGCTGATGAGCAATCACACTTGCTCCCACGGGAAACGTGTTAAGAGTCTTATCGATCAAATCTTGATCAGACTTCTTGACACCACAAAAACCAAGATTAGCGCGAAGATTGAGTATGGCTTGGTTATAGGCCTCCACATTCGCATAATCCAAAAATCGGATTTGCTCCCACTGAAGTTGCAATTCGGGGAAGCGCTGATCATGCACATTATTAAATCGTTGTTCGAGTGTATCCCATAGTTCTTTGGGGGTTTGCAAATTCATGTAACACTTTTTCAACAATGGATGTATATGTCTACGCAAGTACATCAGTGCATTAGCCTTGGTTTCCTCGCTCGATTCTTGAGCGGTAGGCTCGTTAGAGGGAAAGATGGTGGTGGTAAATCTCTTACCGACGAACGCCAAGCGAACGTCTGAAACCCACCTATGGTACTCCTTACCAGCATGGTCAAGGATGTCGAACTCCGGATGAACATTGGAGCTTTGTGCCATCTACAAGATATAAACAAGAGGAAGTTAGTCTTGTTGGATTTTCAGTGACAATGTAAACGGTCACAATCGATGCTTTTAAAAGCGTGTAACATAACCGTTACTCGATGTATTTTCTTTAATTGTAGTTTAGTAAAGTCGACAAAAACGGTGATATCAGATCGCACCCAGATACGTGGCGTATGCAACAACCACAAGTATCGACTTTCAAAAATTCCATGACTCCCCCAGGACCGTCACACAGTTTTCTTCGACACGCAGAGATACCGACTTCTCTCGCGGTCTCTGTAATATCCGGATTTTCTACTACTGTTGTTTGAGATTATTTTATTCGAGTTTTACTGTACAACGTGGAATCTGTACAGTATGGATAAAAAAAATAAAGGACTGAGATGTCAGTATTGGTACAATTGTCGTATTTGGTAGACAATTATAATTAAGGATATCATGTATCAGGTTATCGCACTTTTGATATTGGGTATATCATATGAGATTATTGTTGGATTCAGTATACGTATTCAGTATGCCGTATGATCGTATTTTGTATGTCGAGACAGGTGGTAACAGTTGAAAATTGGCTAAAGTATAGAATACTTAGCGTACGCTAATGTTGAAGACTTACGTACGCTAAACTGGTTGTGTTACGTACGTTATAGCTAAAGCATTACGTACGTAACAAGGGAATCAGACAGGACCGAGTCATGGTCGGCAGGTGGGACCCGATGTCGGCGGCGGATGTGGACAGTCGAGTCAACCCCGGCCATTACGTACGCTACGAGAAGTGTATAACGTACGTTAAATAGAGTTTTACTGTAGCAAGTCAACGTACATATTACGTTCGTAATGAAGGAAATGTTACGTACGTAATCAATTGGGCCGAAGCAATTGATTAGTTTTGGAAATGAGATTACGACGCTATTAAGGACGCTTAGCGTCGCTAAGTGCATTACGTGCGTTAATCTTTGGTGGTTAACGTCGTAAAGATCGATGCAGTTTATAAAATGAAAGTTCGTCTTTCATTTCGCCTGATCATTTCACTTCGTTTTTCCGTCCTTCTTCACTTCTAAGTATGTTCTAAACACTTTTAAGTCGATTGTGAGCTTGGAGGCATGGATTAGAAGCTTGGATATGAAGATATCAATGATTCTTGAAGGGTTTGATTGGGTTATTCATGTTCTTGAGGTATGTTGTTGAATTCTTCACTTTGATTTCGGATTTTGGTATTGTTATCCGTAAATGATTCGTATGAAGAGGATTAAGATGTTGTTGTTTCGATTCTTGAGGTTATATGAATTATATGTTGAAGAAAGAGGGTGAAATGATGGTTTATACCTTGAATATGTTGATTATGATTATGAAATCATAGAGTTCTTGATGTTCTTGGTATTATTATCCGTATTTGATCCGTATGATGATGATTAGGGAGTTGTTGCTACGATCCTTGAGGTTATGTAGAGTGTATACTGAAGAATACGATGATCCATGACTTGGATTACGAATTGGAAGATTATCTTCATGTTAAAGAATATCGAATTATGTCGTTTTAATGACTATGAACATGAGTTCGAATCCCTTAGTGTTCTTGAGGAACTTTTGATGAATGTAACATAGCAAGACGATCGTATATTGAATTATCGATATTTTTTAGATATGAAGATCGAATATTCGTTGGTTGTATTGGTAGAATTCGTATGTTCTTAATGAAATACGAATCATGATATCAATTTGGAATTCGGAAAGATTGTGATTGTTCGTCGAATATGATTTCCTTTACGCTCGTATCCGTAATCGCATTGTGGTTGTGAATTCGTAATTGTTTGAATTGGATTATTCGGACTTGTGGTTAATCAGGATAGTTGTGGAACCGTTGGGTTTATTGATCGGTTGTATTAATTGATTATGATCATCGAGTTGTAGTTTGTATTGTAGATATCGTTGAATCATTGAGATGATTTGGTTGGTCGTGTCGGTTGTTAATTGTTATCGGATATGTGTTATTTGGTTACTTCAATAGGTTGAGATTATTTATCGGTGATTAGAACCTCGCTTGCGGTCGTGATCGGGAACGTTCGTGAGTCACTTTTGCCGGGAGCCGAGGAGCTTGTAATCGATGACGAGAAATTTGTAGTGGCTTCATCATCGTCATATCGGTATCGAGGTAAGTTATTACTTGCTCAGTTTATATTATTTAATGATTGGTTTCCGTTTCATTCGTGTATAATTCGTATAGCAATGTTTATAATCGTAATCACAGGAGATTTGAGATTATAAATCGTATTCGAGTTTTGGGAATCTAAATCATAATGTATATGATTTACTTTTGTTATTGGTATATTTGTATATCGAGGATATATTGTGATAAAGACGAAGATATGAATTATCTGCAATCCGTGATACTTTGGACCGTCAAGTATTGAGGATAATGGTTCGTGATGGTCTGGACATTGATATTGCTCTCGAAGGACTCGGGGCAAGTACTCTAATCATTTTTGTCATTTCATGTCGATCATGTTGTGATACATGCGTGTATCGTTGTTGTCATGCATTGTGTATCATTGTTATATGCATTTGTGCATTGTTGTTGTATGTCCACCTCGGGTTGGTCCGACGGGATCATCGGGGGATCTATGCTAGCGTGCGCTGGATCAACGGACGGGTTTTCCACCTCGGATTGGTCTGACGGGATCATCGGGGGATCTAGGCAGTGAACGCTGGATCATCGGATTGCCATGTATTGTTGTTGTGCATATGTATATTATGGGTTTGCCATAAGTATACATTTTCGTTATTGTTGTGATCATATTGACGTTGTCATATGAGTATGCATTTGTAGGTCTCGTGTTAGGACCATGTCCGTATGTTATGTTGATCTGATCTCGGATTAGACTGACGTGATTGTCATGGTATTTCGTATCTTGAGGTATGTTCCGTATTTCCTTGGTACTTGTCTTTGATGGACAATCGATTATCGTATTGGAATTGTCGATGTTATCTGATGGATTGAATTGGCCAGAGTTGGTATAATTTCCGTATCGCGAGTTATGATAATGTTTTGAGAACCTTGAGTATTGTTGAGATACCGTACAAATATTTCGGTATTATCTTAATGTGTTGTTAAGGATACGAATCGTGGATTCTCGTAAAGTTACAACGGTAAGATTACATTGGTCGTATTCTTACTTAGTATTTCCATTGATATGTAATTATTGACGAGATGTGATGGTTATCATTGTTGGATATTATGGCTGACCCCGTCGTGCGCTTTCTTTTTAGGTTCTTGGATTATCAAGCTTGTAGCGGTCGTGGAGAGATGAACTTCCCGGAGGATACTGGCTAGGACATGTATTTGTGTATTTAGTTTCTGATCAGTTGTTGTATTTCCGCTGTTAGAGTATTTTAAATTGTTTGTCTTTTTCCGCTGCGTGAGTATTTTTAAATGGCCTTTTTGGTATCCGGTAACTTAGGTTACTTTGGCAATCATTTTCTAAATCTATTCTGTCGGTACGTGTAAGCGATAGCTTAACGTATGTTTTTAAACTGTTGAGTTTTGGCATTTTGGGCTTTGTGGTTTCAAATGAGTTTTTACGACGGTTTGATAAACGAGTTTTATAAATCTTCGAATGTTTTTAATACATAATACCGTCGTTAGCCTCTTGGGCGTTTGTAAATGTTTGCGAAAATTTCCTTCAGCCTTGTGGGTTCCATCTCGGGGCCTACGGCGCTGTAATATTCCCGGTCGGATCTGGGGGTGTTACAGAATATGGTATCAGAGCTTAGGTTGTGAAAACCTAGGCAGTCGGGTCGAGTTGGGTCGTGCTTCTGTCGTGTCATTCGAATTATCGGTTGACAAGTGTTTGAGCCGTGAGTTTTTGTTGTTCACTCAGGCTTGCGCGTTATGTGATTTACCAGCGTGGTACTGGGTTGTTGTAACTTTTCCAAATGGTATTAACGTGTTTCTTCAGATAGAACTGTGTTGTGTTCTCGAGTTGAACTGAGTTTGCAAAATGTGTGTTTTGTAAATATTTGTGTCGAGTATTTTCTTGAGTCGAGACATGTGCCAGTATCCCGGGGAATCATCGGCTTCACGATCTGTAAGAATTTGGATTTTTGAATTTCATCGAGATTTATTGCCGTTCTAAGTTGATATGCTTTGAGATTCTGCAGAATATTATGCATTACAGTATAAGGTGACAGAGTTGGGATAGGATTGATGATCTTGAGAAGTTATGATTTTGGAAAGCAATATGTCGGTTAATTTTTGGAACGGAATTGTGTATTTGGGAGAATGTCATGGATTGTTGAGGAGAACATGTAGTCATGTTAGTTCATTTTGTGATATATGAACTGTTTTTGAGCATTTGAAAATGATACTTTTCAAAATGAATGTTTTACGGATGTTTTGCCGTAGATGATTTTTGGGCCGAGACCCAATAGATTTTTGAAATAGTTTTATAACTCAGGACTTGAGGTCCGAAAAGGAGTTTTCTACTTTTTAAACTTCTTGTAATGCGGAACAAGATATGGGCTGAGACCCTAATGTTTCAAAAGAAAGCTTTTTAGTTTTCATAAAACTCCCGAGATTTGTAAAACTCTTTATCAATTGTTTATTTATTTCGTTTCTACCTTTTGAGGTTTTGGTTTACTTGTTCAAATAAAACTTCTCGGGTATTCTTTTGCTGTATTTGATTTGCCGATTATTCGATGTTTTGTCATATCATATTTGAGGTGATCCAGGATGGATTAAGGATTGACGTTGCGAGTAGTATGTGGAGGAGTTTTAACGGAATTTATATATACTGAGACTTTGGAACTCTATCGTGTGGTTTTCCCGATGGCATATCGGTGGATATTGGTGACAAGCTGAACTGATATACAGGAGTATGGATATGGACAAGCATTTGCATAAATTCCATTTTATTTAATCGTGTATATTCGAAAAGAATTTTTATCGAGAACTTGGCACCAGCGAGACGATTTAATTTTTAAAATTGATTTCGTGGTCTTACGAAAATTTATGTTTTGAGTTTTCAAACTCTTAAAAGAATTTTCAAAAATTTGTCTTTTGACAAGACTATATGATTTCAAACTGGTTTTGAAAATGTGATTGATAACCATACGCATTTAGTGTATATTACATATCATGGTGAAGTTGTGAGTGTGACTCACGAACTGGATAATATATCAATGTGGAACGATGAATAGGGATCCGAACTTTGATATGGTCATTTGGTTATGCAAGGATGATCGATTGATTTATCGGATAAGAGAAATATGTTGCGTGTTGTAGATTCATGCACAAGATGTAATTTTGGAACTTTGGATTTTGTTGAAATCAGGACATATGTGCTATGTGATTCCATTGGTATGGTAGTAGTGTGATTTTTACCATAGTGATTTTGAAGGATTTCGTTGTAAGTGTAGATTTGGGGATGGCGACCCCTAGGGCTGTTCTCGGTCCGGTTCGATCCGGGTATTGTCTTCTCGGGTCTGGACCGTTAAGATATCGAGTATTACCGGTTTCGGTCCTTACCGGTTTCGGGTCCCAACTTCAATACTTGTATCCGGACCGCTAACGTTTCGGGTGAGTATCGGTCCCGGGTATTTCGGGCGGGTTCTCGGGTATCTTGGATTATTAAAAGCCATAATCACCAAACCTCATAATCGAAACAAGAATTGAGGGGTTTTTTCAAATGTATGCTAAGGAAATTAAGAGATAAGGTATTTTAAACTTATTTTTTCTATATGTACTAATACCTTATACAATATTTTGTCCAATGTATGTTTATGAAAAAATACCGGTTTTTTACCGGATTACCGGTTTCGGTCCTTATCGGGTTCGGTTCTAACTTTGGTACCAATATCCGGACCGCTAACGTTTCGGGTAAGTATCGGTACCGGGTATTATCGGACGGTTCTCGGGCGATTCTCGAGTATACTTGGACCGCTAACAGCCCTAGCGACCCCATGCTGGTTGTTTTGGATATTGAGTGGTCGTTCCCACTCCCTGTATGATTGGATATGTTCGTCGGTTTGTGATTGGTTGTTCGTATGCCGAGGGGTATGTTCACCAGTTGGTTGTGTTTCGTTGAGAATCACTGTATGTGATTAGTGTGTCATTTTGAGAATTTTGCTTTTTCGTATATCTGTTTCTGTGGTTCTGTATTGATCGTGTTGGAGCTTACTGTTTGAAAGTATTCTCGATTATCGTTGACCTCTGGTTGGTCATATTGGAGTTCATCATGTTGATGATATTCTCGATTGTGTTTTGACCTCTGGTTGGTCATATGGGAATTTATCATGTTGATGATAAATTCGGTTGATTTATTGGTTGATCATTGTTGGTGATCATCTGAGCGTTCGGATTTTGTGTTGATGTTTCGGGACTCATGTCGTTGTTTTGGGCAGTTGTTTTGCATATATATTGTGTATTATTCGTCTTATCGGAATTGGGACTTGATTATGTAATCAGGCAGACAGGATTTGATTCGGGCAGATTGTTTCATCCGAAGATGATATATTTTGTTGAGACTCAGGGAATTGTGATCGTAAGCGTATTGAGACTGTACAGTGAGATCGCTTGCTAGTATCTCAGGAGATCGTCGACCTACGTATCTGTAAGTATGCTCTTTTGGATATTCGGTAATGATGATGATTGATCGCTGTCGTGATGATTTTGGGATATTGTGGTTGGACGATATGTTTGTTTGTTTTATGACGGATTGCAAGTTTCGAGGCCGAAACTTATTTTAAGTGGTGTAGAATGTAATATCCGGATTTTCTACTACTGTTGTTTGAGACTATTTTATCGGAGTTTTACTGTACAGCGTGGAATCTTTACAGTATGGATAAAATAAATAAAGGACTGAGATGTCAGTATTGGTACAATTGTCGTATTTGGTAGACAATTATAATTAAGGATATCGTGTATCAGGTTATCGCACTTTTGATATTGGGTATATCATATGAGAATATTGTTGGATTCAGTATACATATTCAGTATGCTGTATGATCGTATTCTGTATGTTGAGACAGGTGGTAACAGTTGAAAATTGGCTAAAGTATAGAATACTTGGCGTACGCTAATGTTGAAGACTTACGTACGCTAAACTGGTTGTGTTACGTACGTTATGGCTAAAGCATTACGTACGTAACGAGGGAATCAGACAGGACCGAGTCATGGTCGGCAGGTGGGACCCGATGTCGGCGGCGGATGTGGACAGTCGAGTCAACCCCTGCCATTACGTACGCTACGAGAAGTGTATAACGTACGTTAAATAGAGTTTTACTGTAGCAAGTCAACGTACATATTACGTACGTAATGAAGGAAATGTTACATACGTAATCAATTGGACGAAACAGGTCAGTTAGTTTTGGAAATGAGATTACGTACGCTATTAAGGACGCTTAGCGTACGCTAAGTGCATTACGTACGTTAATGCTGGTGGTTAACGTACGTAAAGATCGATGCAGTTTATAAAATGAAAGTTCGTCTTTCATTTCGCCTGATCATTTCACTTCGTTTTTCCGTCCTTCTTCACTTCTAAGTATGTTCTAAACACTTTTAAGTCGATTGTGAGCTTGGAGGCATGGATTAGAAGCTTGGATATGAAGATATCAATGATTCTTGAAGGGTTTGATTGGGTTATTCATGTTCTTGAGGTATGTTGTTGAATTCTTCACTTTGATTTCGGATTTTGGTATTGTTATCCGTAAATGATTCGTATGAAGAGGATTAAGATGTTGTTGTTTCGATTCTTGAGGTTATATGAATTATATGTTGAAGAAAGAGGGTGAAATGATGGTTTATACCTTGAATATGTTGATTATGATTATGAAATCATAGAGTTCTTGATGTTCTTGGTATTATTATCCGTATTTGATCCGTATGATGATGATTAGGGAGTTGTTGCTACGATCCTTGAGGTTATGTAGAGTGTATACTGAAGAATACGATGATCCATGACTTGGATTACGAATTGGAAGATTATCTTCATGTTAAAGAATATCGAATTATGTCGTTTTAATGACTATGAACATGAGTTCGAATCCCTTAGTGTTCTTGAGGAACTTTTGATGAATGTAACATAGCAAGACGATCGTATATTGAATTATCGATATTTTTTAGATATGAAGATCGAATATTCGTTGGTTGTATTGGTAGAATTCGTATGTTCTTAATGAAATACGAATCGTGATATCAATTTGGAATTCGGAAAGATTGTGATTGTTCGTCGAATATGATTTCCTTTACGCTCGTATCCGTAATCGCATTGTGGTTGTGAATTCGTAATTGTTTGAATTGGATTATTCGGACTTGTGGTTAATCAGGATAGTTGTGGAACCGTTGGGTTTATTGATCGGTTGTATTAATTGATTATGATCATCGAGTTGTAGTTTGTATTGTAGATATCGTTGAATCATTGAGATGATTTGGTTGGTCGTGTCGGTTGTTAATTGTTATCGGATATGTGTTATTTGGTTACTTCAATAGGTTGAGATTATTTATCGGTGATTAGAACCTCGCTTGCGGTCGTGATCGGGAACGTTCGTGAATCGCTTTTGCCGGGAGCCGAGGAGCTTGTAATCGATGACGAGAAATTTGTAGCGGATTCATCATCGTCGTATCGGTATCGAGGTAAGTTATTACTTGCTCAGTTTATATTATTTAATGAATGGTTTCCATTTCATTCGTGTATAATTCGTATAGCAATGTTTATAATCGTAATCACAGGAGATTTGGGATTATAAATCGTATTCGAGTTTTGGGAATCTAAATCATAATGTATATGATTTACTTTTGTTATTGGTATACTTATATATCGAGGATATATTGTGATAAAGACGAAGATATGAATTATCTGCAATCCGTGATACTTTGGACCGTCGAGTATTGAGGATAATGGTTCGTGATGGTCTGGACATCGAGATTGCTCTCGAAGGACTTGGGTGTTGTGTCACGATTTATTCATCCCGACAGGCGATCGACTATAAGGCCGAGCGATCAAGTCAACTCCAGTCAAACTTTGGCTAGCTCGCCTAATCGAAGATATCAGACCACCATCAGGTACTCTGCGATCGACTCCCAAGGCGATCGCCATTTGGTAGCTGGCGACCGACTCTAGTATCCGGCTACGGACGATCGACCTACGTCCCGAGAAGGGATGATCGCCCATCAAAGTCATCGAGGATTGGATCTCAGAACAGCACCCACGTGCAGATCCACCAAAAGCGCTGACAAGATCTTCGCTAACAAACAAGATCTTTTGCTGACAGACAAGACCTTTGACCACAGCCTGTCACCTACCTCACCTACCGGCACGTGCGCCGAAAGTTGTCAGTAGGGACCACCCGTGACAGCAACTCAGGACGCGTGTAAGCTCCCCATTGGACCGTACAGTTGACTGCCAGCAACTCCTGCAGACTTTAAGGAGACATGCCCACGTGCTAAAAGACGATCGCCCGATTATTATAATGCAGAAAAGGCAATCGCCCGGCACATCCATGTCCTATAAATAGAGAACCTCCTCCTACTGGAAAAAGGTTCCGAATTCATTTTGACTCACGTTCAGAACTCATTCTCTCACATTCCGATACATTCACGGAAATACAGTAGAACATACATATCATCAAGCTCCCGGCTATCTCATCGGAATCCATCTCAGGACTTCTCTCTCCGAATCTCTCGTCCAGAACACGATCGGCAGAAGCAGCAAGTCTCCACTAGACAGATTCCAAGGGATTCATAAGCCCCGGAGCTCAAGTATCCAGCTAAATACTCGCCGTGAGAGACAGTCGATCTCTCTACCCCGCGACTGTTCATCTCCTTTGTTACAAGAACTCATAGAGCATCAAATCTGGTTCTTCCGGCAATCTACACGCTCACTAGCTAAGATAACAAGAATCTTTACACTCATTGTAATTGTATTCTTACATTAGTACTTGTATCCCCGAATATTGGTATTAATAATATCTCGCGAGAGCATTCAAGCCCGGGACTAACAACCCCGACAAATCTTGTGTTATTTATCTTTCTCACGGAAGTACTCTTGCATTTGTTTGCTATCCCATCCATTCCAGCAATATCTATCTCCGGATAATATTTTGGGTAGCAACAATTGGCGCTAGAAGGAGGGCATCTAACCCTCACATTTTTATTTCTACCGTCCCGAAGAACACTCACTGTTCTCGGGGCATATACTTGAAGTGACACTCACTGCACTTCAAAGAAAACCTTCAGAATCATGACATCTGCCGGTACATCGAAGAAAGCCGCTCTCCGAACCGCCGGACACCATATGCCGGCTCAGTCCGAACCTCAGCCGACGACGGGGGGAAGCCGCAGCAACGCGAGACTCTCGATCCCACATCCGAGAGATGGCCCCAACCTCTCACTCGATCAGTTCCAAACCGAGGAACAGATCGAGAAGGCTATGGCCATCCTAGAGGGGCGACGGAGAGCATGCGTGTCGCCTGCGATAACTCCCTCGATCATCCGCCGCATGGGAAAACGGAAATTGGTGGGCTCGAGCGAGCGATCGTCGAAAGCCCCGGTCGGGAGGAAGGCTCTCGCACGGCGAGACGGATCCATATTCGATCGCTTGGGCGCGACCCATCTGGCGGCCGGGCATTACATTTCCAACCTTGAAAAGACGGAATCCGAATCCGTCACCGGGAGTTCGGCCTACCCACCTCACGGCCCGAGCAGTCGGCCATCTGACTCCCGCCCCGATCGCCAGGGGATCAGTACTCAATCGCCTCGGCTCCCTCTCCGAGCGCCGAGCCGCTAGCAGTCAGGCCACGGCGATGGCCGCCATACAACGCCAGCTCGACGAGATGAAAGCTCTCTTGGACACTGGGGCAAGCACCAGCAAAAAGATCGCCGGGCCGACCGAGCCACTCACGGTCCACATCGATCTTGCCCCCATACAACCAACGATCGCTCCTCCCAAAACACCTCTATATGAGGGGAGATCGGACCCCGAAACCCACCTAAGTAAATTCCGAATCTACATGACTAGGTGTGGGGCATCTGACGCAACCAAGTGCCGGATCTTTCCGTTAACATTGGGCGAGCTGGCCCATAGGTGGTACGTCTCACTACCACCACGATCAATCACCTCCTTTAAGAAACTGGAGAATGACTTCACGTCATATTTCGCCAAAGAAGGTCGCTGAACCGAAGGCCCCACCGCGTGATAAAAATCAAGCGGGGAAAGACGAGTCGGACAGATTACATCGGCCGGTAGACGAAATCATCCTCACCGCGAACCCATCGATGACGAGCTCGCTCTCTATTCGGTCATGGGGGATTCCACGGACACTCTCCCATGTTTAGACATCTCTCCAAGGATATTCCCCAACTTACGCGATCTTCCGCGCTAAAGTCGCCGACTTTACGGCGATCAAAGGCTACTCACCCTCCACCTAGGCGAGGAAACGCCACCTCCTGTCCAGAAGATAGCGATCGCCAAAGCAAAGAAGGCGATCGCCAAGCCACCCGGATATCTCAAGGCTTTTGAGGACATGGAAGCCCATCTCCTCCATACGTTCAACCGAACTCCGGCACATATTTTCTATGCCATCAAGGGGCACGAAGAGCTCAAAAAGCCAAAAGCGATAAGGGACCACGGTCATCTGGACAACAATCAATACTGTGCCTACCATAAGAGTCCCGGCCACAGCACCAACCAATGCCGCGACCTCCTCAAACAGCTCTGGAGATTGTTCGAGGAGGGCAAGTTGGATAGCTTATTGGCTTAGCCGAAGACCCTACCAATCTCTACACACGATCGCCCGAGTCGAACACAAAACAGGCTGGAAAGCTCATACAAGCCGACCCCTAGATCAACCTCGGCGACCGTCTCTACATGCTTCAATCAAGAGAAGGAGATCTCGGAAGTCTCCTCGATCTCCCTCCTTATTTAAGAAACTGGAGGACTCGGTCGTCATCTACAGTTCACCGTCTAAACATGATGGACTAAGGCACGAGATCGCCTCCCCCGCACAACGTACACCGTCGAAGGTCGGCATCTACATGACGATCCAAGGTGGATGAGTGCAGCCATGGTCCTGGTGGTCGATGGAACCGACTGCTTAGGCCATGCAAGGTCCCTTTAGGCCAAGATCGCCCGCCCTTCGTTTAAATACAAGGCCGGCGTAGTCTGAGGGCCCTCCAAAATTAATCAGTGGACACGATCGCTCGCCCTCAAAGGTTCATCATCTAACATGGTGAACCCGGACAATGCGACGTGCCACAACCCCCGTCTCAACGTACACCGTCGAGGTTCGCCATCTTCATGGTGGGCCGAGGTGGAAGCAGAGCTAAACAAGCCGCGGGCGTGGAGTTGAATCATCCGACGCAGCCCCGCGCAAGGACTCCTCTAGACCAAGACCCCACGCCCTTCGTTTAAATACGAGGCGAGGCGCAGCCTAACAGAGGACCCTCATAATAAAGTGAGTCACGAGACACTCAATGTCTTCGCGCATCAAGACATGATCAAGGAGTCGGTCCATCGAACTCCGCGATCGTGCACGGTTCCTCAAGACGGACGACCGTCCCCGAGGATTCGACAAAGTTGAAGACCGCTCACTCAACGAATTATTTTCATCCCCTTACCTCCACTAAGTGAATAAAAACAAGGGGCAATAAGAGTGCGGACTACCTACACGAAGATCGTCGCTATTCAACCACATACGGAGATCGTCATTTTTTCAGATGTAGTGCAGCGCCAAATAAGAGTGCGGACTACCTACACGACGATCGTCGCTATTCAACCACATACGGAGATCGTCATTTTTTCAGATGTAGTGCAGCGATCGAATTTGTTGTAAAAAGTTGTCTTTATGAGTTTATCAATTCATTTGGAACTACCCTCGCAACGATCTCTCCTCACACATTTGTACAAAGTCAAACAAAGACTCAAAAATAACCATTCATTCAAGTGATAAGTCAGAAATCCAAACGTTCATTTCATTACTTGAAAAATCAGAGTACACGGTCGCCCGGAGGCCTAAGTGCTACAAAAAGAAAGCTACAAAACTACAAGTAAGCAAGCTAAAACGTCAAAGCCATCAGCATCCGGTGAGGTCCCCTCATCTTCCGGAGCGTCGGGATGAGCAAGATTGGCCGGAGACGGATACCAGCTCAAATCCACGCCGATATCCGCAAGATCCAAGATCGGCAAGGAGAAAGCCGGATGGAGAGAATGCTCCAACGCATATGACTTGAAGTTCTCAGCTAGAGGCCCGACCTCCAAACCTCCCTTCTTAGCTGCTCGGATCGAGTCAGCGAACGCCAAATAATAGGCGAACTCGCTGACAAACTCCAAGTTTTGAAAGGGATCGGCCCTGGTCGCCTCTACCTCTCCTTTCAGCTCGGCCATCGCCTGTTGCGACCCCTGGAGCTCGGCCTCCCTCGCAGCAACTTTTTCCCTCGCCTCCGTCAGCTCATTGGTCGGTAGAGCGATCGTCACCTTCAGGCGATCGGCCTCCTCTTCAAGAACCTTCTGCGCTGGGCGGCATTCGTGCATCGGTCCCGAAATCGGTCAACCGCGACGATATTGCTCAGTTTCCTTCTTCTCCAGCTCAAGCTCATGGCTCGCCCGCTTGGCCGCCTCCAGAGAGTCCTTCTCCATCGCCGCGATCTTATCAGCAAACTCGGCGTTCTCTTTCCGAGCCGCCTCGAGATCCGCCTGCAGGCGAATAGTGGAGGGCCGCCCCTCAAACTCCTGAGCAGCTTGGACAGCCATGGTCGCCGTCTGAAGAGAAAGGGCGAGAACAGCGTGCATCGAACTCCCCGATCGCTGACGAGCGATCGCATCCAGATCGGTCGTCCATGCCTTCGGCAGAGCAGAAGCAGCCTTGCTAACGTATGGGGGAATGTCGCAGGAATGGCGAGGAGATCGGCTCGCTAGGAAATCCACGACCATCGGCGGGCAAGACGGATCTGCGCGATGGACCCTGCATCAAAACAACAAAGTTAACACAACTCCTACGCAGATGCAATTTTCAACACAAAAATGCTATCTACCTCTCAGCCTTCTCGGGATCCCGACCGAAAAACGGTTTCCCTCGAGGGGTCTCAGCATCCGCGATCGCCATCTCCCGCATAAAAGCCACAGAGGGCGGCTCACTCTCCGGAGCAACGATGGTGATCGGAGGCGCGGCGATCGTCACTTCATCGCCCGGGGCAGGAACCGAAGTTTCTTCCGGCCTCGGCCTCTTGCGATTCGCTCGAAGCCCCTCCTCCGGAACTTCCTCCTCAGCCACGACCGGCTCCACGCGAGGCTCCACCTCTGGAACTATAGGCAACGCAACGGGTGGGGCTCGAGTCGACCTCTTATGGCGAAGACGGCCTAGAACTCCTGGGTTCGACATGGCGATCTCCGTCGGAGGCTCCAAAAAGCGAGGAAAGCGAACCTCTGCAGTTAAGACGATCGATCAACAATCAGATATTGTCCTCAAGTAAGGCGATCGTCTAGAAAGTGAAGGTCGCAGAAACTCATACCTGGCACCGCGAGATGTCTCAGGAAACGGAATAGTCGAGCCGACAACTAACGACTCTCCTTATTGATCCGAGTGGCGTCAAGGTCGTCGTCCGACAATCTCCTTATCCGCTCCCAGACAACGAGAAAGTCAAAAGGCAACTCCACGATCGCCGGAATGTGAAAACCTGCAAAACCGAAATCAAATTAGATCAGTCCAAAACGTATCCGAACGAAGGGAGAGTCTAAACCCTTAACGGGATTCCTCTCCCGAAACTCAGTGGGGATCTCCAGCTCGCCCATAGGATTGTCGCTCACCGAAGCTCTCCACTTGCCGGCGACCCAGAACCACTTCGTCTGATCGCCACGCATCTTATTCGGGACTCCATGAATTACCCGACCAGATCGCCCTTGAATATGGTAACCGCCGACCAACCCTCTATGAGCCGTCAGTTTGAACAAATGATTCATCTCCGACGGCGATGGGAGGCGGTACAGGCGGTGACCGCCGAAAAGGGTGAGAGTGCAGTTAATTTGGAGCCAGGCGTTCGGCGTCAGCTGAAGTGGCGCCACATTCCAAGCGGCCAACAAATGGGAGACAGCAAAGGATAGAGGGAAGTGCAGCCCGGCCTCCTTTATCGCCTCAGTCTCGGCGTCCATACCAATCGGAGGCTGGTCGGCTCGTTCATTCTCCGCCGGCGCGAACATGTCCACATCTCAAGGAACATGGAATCTTGTCCTCCGTGACGCCGATCTTTCTGGTCGTCGAACTCCGTATCCGGCCAAGCGACCACAACGATCGCCGCAAAGACGGCATCGCGACCGTTTGGGAAGCACATAGGGGTAGGCGACCGAGTATCCCCGGAAATCGAATCTCGGAGTAGGACCGGTCAACTTCTCCATTATTTCGGCAAAGGCCTTATAGGCCCGACCAAAAGCGCTATGTTGCTCCGAGTAAGCCCTAATCGCCAGATCTCTCTCAATCTGCGATTGTCTTTCTTCAGCAGCCGACTCCTTAGCAACATCGGCCTCATTGAACAAAGCCTCGACTTCAGCCGGGTCGATTCCGGCCTGAATAGCTTCAGCCGCCGTCTCCAGGTGGAAGACGGAAGAAGATTCTCCCCGGACAGTCGATGTCCCGGAGGCAGAACTGGTACCCGCTCCACGTGATGATGAGGTTCCGGCCATTCTCAAAAACAGAAAAGGAGAAAAGGATTTTTCTTACCCTAAAGTGAAATCGAACGACGATCGGCACTAAGATCTTCAGAAAATTTGACAGCAAGTCCTTCTTTCTCCGATAAGTATGCGTGAGTGTGAAGCTGCAGCACCGCGCCTCCTTTTATAGGAGAAGGCAGGGACTCGTTTGCAATAAGGGAAAACCTCAGGGGTCGGATCTCAAACGACGCATTAATTGACCCCCTCGAGACCCGCGTACGCGTCTTTTCAAGGACGCGTTAGCCGAGGAGTCATTAATGACCGTTGGCGTCCTCCAATAGAAGCCCGGCACGTGCGCGGAGACTTTTCCACACCCATTGTTTTTTCCCGCGCAGTTTAGCGGCCAACCAGGTCGTCCGAACCCAGAGTATATCAGCTCAAAGATTATCGCCAGTCCAGTTAAACACAAAGTCGCTCGTCAAAAGTTCAGCGATCGCCAAGAGAGCCACCTCACCCCACGTTTCCAACGTATGAGCGAGCTGGGGGGCAATTGTTGTGTCACGATTTATTCATCCCGACAGGCGATCGACTATAAGGCCGAGCGATCAAGTCAACTCGGTCAAACTTTGGCTAGCTCGCCTGTCGAAGATATCGAGACCACCATCGGGTACTGCGATCGACTCCCAAGGCGATCGCCATTTGGCTGGCGGCCGACTCTAGTATCCGGCTACGGACGATCGACCTACGTCGGCGAGGATGATCGCCGTCAAAGTCATTGAGGATTGGATCTCGAGCAGCACCCACGTGCGAGATCCACCAAAGCGGCCCGAAAAGATCTTCGCTAATGCACAAGATCTTTGCTTGTGAACAAGACCTTTGACCACAGCCTGTCACCTACCTCACCTACCGGCGCGTGCGCCGAAAGTTGTCAGTAGGGACCACCCGTGACAGCAACTCAGGACGCGTGTAAGCTCCCCATTGGACCGTACAGTTGACTGCCAGCAACTCCTGCAGACTTTAAGGAGACATGCCCACATGCTAAAAGACGATCGCCCGATTATTATAATGCAGAAAAGGCGATCGCCCGGCACATCCATGTCCTATAAATAGAGAACCTCCTCCTACTGGAAAAAGGTTCCGAATTCATTTTGACTCACGTTCAGAACTCATTCTCTCACATTCCGATACATTCACGGAAATACAGTAGAACATACATATCATCAAGCTCCCGGCTATCTCATCGGAATCCATCTCCGGACTTCTCTCTCGAATCTCTCGTCCGAACACGATCGGCGAGCGGCAAGTCTCCACTAGACAGATTCCAAGGGATTCATAAGCCGGAGCTCAAGTATCCACTAAATACTCGTAGTGAGATACCGTCGATCTCTCTCACTTGCGTTGTTCATCTCCTTTGTTACAAGAACTCACGAGCATCAAATCTGGTTCTTAGGCAATCTACACGCTCACTAGCTAAGATAACAAGAATCTTTACACTCATTGTAATTGTATTCTTACATTAGTACTTGTATCCCCGAATATTGGTATTAATAATATCTCGCGAGAGCATTCAAGCCCGGGACTAACAACCCCGGCAAATATTGTGTTATTTATCTTTCTCACGGAAGTGCTCTTGCATTTGTTTGCTATCCCATCCATTCCAGCAATATCTATCTCCGGATAATATTTTGGGTAGCAACATCGGGGCAAGTACTCTAATCATTTTTGTCATTTCATGTCGATCATGTTGTGATACATGCGTGTATCGTTGTTGTCATGCATTGTGTATCATTGTTATATGCATTTGTGCATTGTTGTTGTATGTCCACCTCGGGTTGGTCCGACGGGATCATCGGGGGATCTATGCTAGCGTCTGTTTGGATCAACGGACGGGTTTTCCACCTCGGGTTGGTCTCGACGGGATCATCGGGGATCTAGGCGGTGAGCATTTGGATCATCGGATTGCCATGTATTGTTGTTGTGCATATGTATATTATGGGTTTGCCATAAGTATACATTGTCATTATTGTTGTGATCATATTGACGTTGTCATATGAGTATGCATTTGTAGGTCTTGTGTTAGGACCATGTCCGTATGTTATGTTGATCTGATCTCGGATTAGGCTGACGTGATTGTCATGGTATTTCGTATCTTGAGGTATGTTCCGTATTTCCTTGGTACTTGTCTTTGATGGACAATCGATTATCGTATTGGAATTGTCGATGTTATCCGATGGATTGAATTGGCCAGAGTTGGTATAATTTCCGTATCGCGAGTTATGATAATGTTTTGAGAACCTTGAGTATTGTTGAGATACCGTACAGATATTTCGGTATTATCTTAATGTGTTGTTAAGGATACGAATCGTGGATTCTTGTAAAGTTACAACGGTAAGATTACATTGGTCGTATTCTTACTTAGTATTTCCATTGATATGTAATTATTGACGAGATGTGATGGTTATCATTGTTGGATATTATGGCTGACCCCGTCGTGGGCTTTCTTTTTAGGTTCTTGGATTATCAAGCTTGTAGCGGTCGTGGAGAGATGAACTTCCCGGAGGATACTGGCTAGGACATGTATTTGTATATTGAGTTTCTGATCAGTTGTTGTATTTCCGCTGTTAGAGTATTTTAAATTGTTTGTCTTTTTCCGCTGCGTGAGTATTTTTAAATGGCCTTTTTGGTATCCGGTAACTTAGGTTACTTTGGCAATCATTTTCTAAATCTATTCTGTCAGTACGTGTAAGCGATAGCTTAACGTATGTTTTTAAACTGTTGAGTTTTGGCATTTTGGGCCTTGTGGTTTCAAATGAGTTTTCTGACGGTTTGATAAACGAGTTTTATAAATCTTCGAATGTTTTTAATAGATAATACCGTCGTTAGCCTCTTGGGCGTTTGTAAATGTTTGCAAAAATTTCCTTCAGCCTTGTGGGTTCCATCTCGGGGCCCACGACGCTGTAATATTCCCGGTCGGATCTGGGGGTGTTACAGTCTCATCCACCGCAAAGTAGCGTGGGAGATAAAGAACACAATAACCCATGTCCCCAAAAGAAAAATTCCCAAAAAGGAGAGAATTGAATAGGGACAAGTCAGATAATTACCTCGATTATAAAATTAGGCACGTGATGAATTTGTGGTCTGCTTCGATCTACCGGTTGGTACTCGATGCGACGACGTGAAACCGGAGGCGTAATTTTGGCGGCTTCCGAAGATAAGTTGATGTTCGAGTTTTGGTCCGAGGTTTAGAACCGAGTCGGACTTAGCTGGGCTGGAGATGGCCAGCGGCGGTGGTCCGGCAGCGGCGGTGGCTTCTAATTTGGATCGGCGGCGGTGGTAGCGCGCGGCGGCTGGCGCGGCGCAGTCTTGGCGGCAGGCTGGGCGGCGGTCTTGGCGTGTGGCGAGGCGGCGGAGGCGATGTGGCGGGCTGGACAAAGCGGCTTTGGCGCGGCGGTGGCAAGCGGCAGGCGGCGGCTTTGGCTGGCAGGCGGGCGGCGGTGCTGGTCGGCGTAGGCTGGGCTGGCCGATTTTCTCTTCTTCTTTTTTGTTCGAGCTACGTGCTGATAACATGTTTGAGGAGAAAGTAAAAGACAAATTGTATTGATAACAATGAATAGAGGGGCCTTTATATAGGCATTACAATGAGAGTCCTTCCATACATAGGATTCCTAGTTAAGGTAAGACATCTAACAGGATCCTACTACCTCTGGAAGAGTCTAGAACATTCCATAACTCTATCCCCCTACAACTAGTATTAGGTAAGACACCAATAAGGGAAGGATTTCCCGGAACAAAGGGAACTTTATTTTCAGAACTATCTTAAGTGCGAGAACTGCGAGAACTCCTCTAAACCAATGAGATTTTTTTAAAAATTAAAAATTATTATTAATCCAAAAGTGTATTATAGTAAAATACAAATTTTCTATTCTTTTTGAATTTTTTTTATTAAATCCGGATTTTAAAAATTCATAAATTTTCGGAATTTTTTTTATTTATTTTATTTTATTTTATTTTTAAGATGAGGTGCATGTATGTTTTTTAAATAATATATATTTTTTAAGATGAGGTGCATGTATATTTTTTAAGATGAGGTGCATTTATGTTTTATTCTTTTGGAAGTATAAAACACAAATCAAAGAACATAGACCATTATAAAAGAAAAAAACAAGATTCATATACTTAAATGTTACATTTTACTTGATTACTAGTACAAAAAAGCGCATATGGAATAATCGTATATCTTGAAAAGCCGAAAATTATCTTCATGTATATTTGTGTTCATCCACTTCTCGGTAGTCAATGATATCATCTTCATCAATCTGAAATAAGTATGCACAAAAAATAATTAAACCACCAACAAATAAGAAACGAAAATTAATCATAACATCTATCATAACGCATATGCACAATCTTGTTTATATCAACATATTTTTTATCATAAATAACCATCAAACACAGATGCACAAATTAAAATATATATGTATAACTCTTTTCTTGACTTTATATCAAACTTAACACATATGCATAAAATACATATGCACAATCTTTTTTACTTATTTAAACCAACTAACAAACACATATGCACATTTCATTTGTTTTGTATTTACCTTTAAACACATATGTACCATTTCACTAATTTTAAACTAATCTTGAAACACATATGTACACCCTTTTATTGATTTATATGAGCAATAAAATACATACGCACCATTTTAATTAATTTTTTACAGCCATAAACATGTATGCATCATTCCTTAAAATAGGTATGCACCATTCCTTAAAAGTATCATCTAGTTGCGGCAACAACGACATTCTATATATACATGTATATGTTTTGTGTGTTAGTGTGTGGATATTATGACGACAAACAAAATATGTAGCTTAATATATACGATTTTGAGAAGAAGAAAAAAAACGATTTTGAAATAAGTTAATTGATCATTAGATTAATATATACTTTAACCTTACACTTATGAATTGAACAAATAATAATGGAACCACTTCTGTACTTTTTAACTAGAAAATAAGTTCTTATCATGGCTTTAAAGCAGACTTTTGAATTTTTAATCTTTTCATTTGTTTTTCTGTATTAATTGAAATCGAAAACATTTGCAATTGATTGTGTACGGACTAACCCAAAAATAACAAAACAAAGCATACCAGAAATGGAAAAAGCAACTAAATTAATTAAAAGCTACGCTGCAACATACTTGGACATCGCATGTACGTTTTTATTGTATTACAAAGATACATGACACAATAATTATATGTTCGTTCAATTCCTTTCTGGCGGGCTTGCGGCCATATAAAATGACAGAACTCCATTCCCCTGTCGAGATATGGATACTTTTGATAAAGACCGAATAACCATCTTATTGTAAACTAGTCTTTGAAAAACATTGAGTTTTCTTTCGTGATGTTCAGGGTGGTTTTATTTTGATACAGAGAAGAAAAATTGCTAGGGTTTGTTTGAGGCGGTAGGGATTGAGAGAGACATGGTTTTATTTTTTATTTTTAATAAAATCATCAATTAATCATGCCCCTAATTAGTAGGACGGTTTTCAAATTTGTATGACATAAAATTCCTATGTTGCCCCTCCAGCCAAAAATGAAAATATTTGCACTTTTAATTAATTATATTAATGGCACAATCAATTATAGCCATTGGATCAAAGAATCTAACGGTTCAAAAAATATTATTAATTCAAAAGGGTATTATAGTAAAATACAATTTTTATTACGGGAGATAGCACTCACGATAACCCTACTTATAATAGCCTATCGATGATAACCCCTATATATATATAACCCTACTATATAGTAGGGGTTATCGATAGGGTTGTATGCATTGACATGATGTACATTATGTATTATTAGGAGTACAAAAGGTGGTTCTCGCAGTTCTCGCACTTAACAGAGTTTTAAAAATAAAGTTACACTATATATATATAGTATTGGGTAGATTTATAGAAGTATATTATGCCTGGTTATTGTACTTATTTTGCTGAATGTGTTCCGAACATATTGATGAGTCAGTTTCATTTTTTAGATGAAAAAACCATCTTTTGAGTATTTATATATATTTATAATATCGAGTAGATTTATAGAGGTATATTATGCGATGATTAAGTACTTATTTTGCTGAATGTGTTCGTAAATAATTATAAAAAATAGTAAATTGAGAGAGAATCAGATTGATAGTGTAACAACCCCAAAACCATCCGGGATATTACAGCGCCATGGGTCCCGCGCCGGAACCCACCAGGCTAAAAACCGTTTACAAAACCATTTCAAAAACGTTTAAAAACGTTAAAAGACCAATGACGGTAATATTTTAAATACTCAAATATTTTCAAAAACGTAATTTTGAAATACCGTCATAAAATACCATTTGAAAATACAAGGCGAAGTGCCAAATCTTGATAGTTCAAAATGTACGTTAAGACGCCGCTTAAACGTACCGATAAAATAGTTTAGGAAAAGGTTTAACGAAATAACCCAAGTTCGCAAAGTGCCAAAAGGGCCATTTAAAATACACACACGGAGCGGATAAAGATACCGAAAAGCCATTTTGAAATATACACACGCAGCGGATAAAGCAGTTCAAAATACACATTTGCAGCGGAAATGAATAACCAGAAAAGAAATACTCGATACTCCAAAACATGCCACCGTCAGTATCACATAGGGAAGCTCATCCCTTCACGACCGCTACTAGCTCGATCTCCGAGTACCTAAAAATAAAGCCCACGACGGGGTCACCCACAATACTCAATAATGATACCGATCATATCATCATAAATAATTACATACTAATGTAATAATACTGTAAGAATACTACCAACGTAATCTTACCGTTATAACCTTACCAATCCATAATAATCCAATCCTTACCATAATCCACAATTCGCATCCTCGAATGATGAAATGAACTTAACAACAATTATCTGTATTGAATTTCAAAAATACCAACAATCCTCAAAACATCATCATAACTCATAATCATGAAATAATTCATCCGTGCCAAATCCTGTCCATCGGATTACACAATCAAAACTCAACCTGGATAAACCAACAGTACACAACATATCTATAGATCAACTACCATATGATAATGATAACAAATCCCGAACATCGACGTACAGTCCGAATGCTTATACGATCAATAACCGGATCAACCAAAACATCACTGAGAATATCATCGACATGATAACTCCAATACGACCAATAAAGGATCACGATAATTGAGAATACCATCAACAAGGTAAATCTCGAACGCAATCAATGAAGGATCAACAATAACCGAGAATACCATCAACAAGGTAAACTCCAAATGATCAACAATAATGGATCTCAAGAAAATAACCTCGACTGTCGAAACATACCCCTCGGGCGTATGAACAACCAGTCGCAAACCGTCGAACATACCCAACCATGAATAGAGGATGAACGACCAAACAATATGGCTCAAAGATGGAAATCATAGTACGCCCGATCCGGAAATGTGTCCGTGCACAAGCCACCCCGGGTATTGATCACATACACGTGTGGTCTTGTACCTAATTAGCCTCACGAACTACGTCTCGTGTGCACGGTTCAATGTGGAAATATCAACACATAACCATCATGTGCCCGGCTAAAAATCCTACACAATAACCAATCGGCACGCAGATATGACTCCAGATATGTCACGATGCAACATGACAACGAAACTCAAGGAAACACATATCCAATAAGGATCAAAAGACTCACCGAGGTGAACAACAACAGACTGACAATGAAAAGTCGACACGACTAATCAATATCCAAAACATCAATCCTGGGATCATCATCCCCAAATGAATGACCAACACGATCTACGATCTCAATACAACCGTCCTGGGATCAACATGTAATATCCGACTGTAACTTTTCATTTTTACCTGTCATTGTATTATTCGGATAATCTGATTATCATGAATCGTTGCATTTAGTATTATGTCGTGGTATTATAGATTTGAATATCATATCATTGTTATTTCATTTCATATGTGATGATTCGATGTTAATTAGAGTGTTGCATTTTCGAAATTTTCTGTTAGTGTAGCGTACGCTACACAGTAAGATTAACGTACGCTAATCCTGTGCATTAGCGTGCGTAAGGTTTCCTCGGTTGCGTACGCTAGAAGGGAATCTGGCAGCAGTTGACTTCAGCACGTGAACTCCTTAGCCGTTAGCATGCATGTGATCTAAATCTGAGCTGGCGTGTCGGTGAGAATCTACTTTTATTAGCGTGCGTAACCCATTTCTCGTTAGCATGCGCTAACGGCCTGCGATAATTCAAGACAGTAGCCACTGTAAGCCGCTTACGTACGTAATATCGACCGGATAGCGTACGTAAGTGCATTAGCGTACGCTAAACTGTTCCGATAGCGTGCGCTAAGTATGTCCAGTCTATTTATAGGGCCAGCCTGTTTTTCATTTCTTCACAACTCTAAACCGATTCTCTCTCCATTTATCGTCCCTCTGCACTCTAAAAACGATATCAACCTTCACTAACTTGTTTCTAAGCCTTGAATCTTGGAGTGGAGCTCATTCCCTTGGAGATTTGGAGTTGTTTTTGAGCTTGGAATATATTCTCTCATAGCATTGAAGTTGTTCTTCATTTCTGGAGGTAGGTGTACTTTCTTCTCTGCATTAATTTCTTATGGTGATGTTAAAGACGAATTATACTTCACCTAGAGTTAGATTAAGCAAGTAAAACATGGTTATAATTAAACTCTTTAAACACTTCTTGATGAATATGATAAATGAGGGTTTAGTTTAGAGGAGTTCTTGATATTGTAGTAATGGTAACCATGTTTGTATTTGTCATTACTCATATTATGGACGAATTTAGCTCAGTAGGACATTGTTGGATCGGTTAGCTTCATCATAACTGGACTTAGTCAAGAACTTGATATCATAAAGTGATTAAACACCATTTTAGGTATTTATTTACCTTGAGAAGAACTTGATAATGTTAAAGATAAGATTAGATGATCTAGTTCAGAAATCTTAGAAGCTTTAACAAACCATATTTGTTCAGTTTCACAAGTCTTTGAAGAATGATAAGGATCTTACAACAATAACTTTCACCAATCTATTGTGTTGATAACTTAGAATGTGGTTCATCATCATGCTAAATAGATAGTGTTCTTAAGTAAGATGATGCTGTTTATGAATAATACTATCATGGTATATTGAGTATCAAATTCATTATGACTATCCTTTATAAATAAGAGATGTTGTAGAACATAAGAATTTGATTTAAACCAATTTTATTGGCAAATTGAAGATGTTTTTGTTCATGGAATAACAAGAGAATTTCAAGACACTTTTGGTATGGTAATCCGATTTTGGAGGATGAATTAGTCGTATTGAAACCTTTCATTAATCGTTAAGGTATTCATCAAGGGGGGATGAATTATTCGAGTAGGTTGCGGGCGTGGTTTTCTACGAATTGATATTAATATTATGTGAATATGTTATTGAATGAATTACGTTTCATTCAAGGTTGCTCGTTCGATTGAGTGTTTAACCGAGGATACCATCCGTTTGATCATTTAGAGAAGGACTATCTTTCACTTACGGATTTGAGGCAAGTTATCTTGCTTGGTTATAATGATGATTAGATTCTTCTGATGGTTATATTTTTCATATGTATGAATTGTTCATGAAATGTTTGTCGTGATTTGACATTGTCCTTGACGTTATTCCGTTTTCTCCATGGGGTTGCATTCCCAAGTATGTCGTTTGAATCATTGATCTCGTTGGCCTTATTTTCACTACGGTGAGTGTTTCTTGATCCTTAATCGGATATGTGATTTGTTGAATTCGTTGTCATGTTGTATCGTGACATATCCGGAATCATATCTGCGTTAGATTGGTTATTGTGTAGGATTTTTAGCCGAGGCACATATAGTCATTGGCGGATATTATTCCGCATTGGATGCACACGGGACGTAGTTTCGTGAGGCTAATTAGGTACATTGTCCTACGTATATTCGATTCCATATACGGGCGGACATGTGCACGGACACATTTAGGATCGGGCGTACTGTGATGTCCCTCTTTGAGCCATACTGTAAATCGTCCATAGTATTGGATGCTTGTGACTGATCGTTTCATACGCCCGAGGGGTATGATTGATAGTCGGAATGATTTCTTTGAAATCTATATATAAGAATTGTATATGTCAGAAGAATTGATTATCATGTATATCTGACCCTGTGTTGGGCGAAATACTTGTATTGTATTTTAGGTCGAGGCAAAGGCAAGGCACGGGAAGAGCATGTCGACGGCGAAGGGTTCGAGGGATACTAGTTCGGGGGGCCCCCACACCTCTTGTTGTCCGGTTATGTTAAACCGTGTTATGTTATTTCCTGTTTCATTTAAATTACTATTTGGTTGTATTTGACATTTGAAGTATTTTCCATCTCCATATGGTTTATACTTGTTTTTGGATCCTGTGTATTGTAAGGCCGTTGGCCATATTTTAATAAACTCCTAATCGGAGTAATGACTATTCATTGTGGTTCGGTATCACAAATAATATTTGTTTAATCTGTTTTGAATATCGCCTTGTGGGTCCCAGTGTGGGATTCACGGCACTGTAATAGCCGATTTTCGGGGTGTTACAGAAGATGGTATCGGAGAGTTATTTTTTTTATGAGCCATTGAGAAATGAACTAGTATCAAGAGACCTTCGTGTCACGTGTGACCTGTGCAAGCGCCTTACCCTACGAGCCAAAAATGTTATGTACTTTATGAGCCATGATTTAATTACTGGCATGATATTGATATCAGTATGGGTCTCCTTCCTGATCATGTTATTTCGAGGAATTGTGACAGGATTTATCTGATTGATAATCTGAGGTAAATGCTGAATTTATTATACAATTGAAATTGTTCGACTTGACACCGATATGATATTCGGTGCGACAATTGTGGTATCGCTAACCGTTTTCCTTGAATATGTGATTCCTTGTTGCTATTAACTTAGCATGAATTTTAGTATCTTGAACTGTACTTATGGTTATCATTATTATTGATTCTTTCAGTATGGAAAGAAATCTGAGGGGTCGTGGCAGAGGGGGACGAGGCCGCGGAAGGGGCCGAATCCCGATACCTCGAGCCAACAGACGCGCAAATGCGGATCAGAGTTCGCGACAGTGGTTCACCTTCTAGGGAACAATCGCACCACAGTGGGCGCGGGGATGCGCGTGTCGATCCTTACGTCGTAATGCAGGGCATGATGACACAGATGACCCAGATGGGTCAACTAATGGAAGCTATGCAGAGGGCCGCTACTGGCCAGCAGCAGGGGGCTCATCCTCCTCCTGTGATTGGCGGACCCGTGAGTCGAATTATCAGCGACATCTCTCGCCAGCGACCACCGACTTTTGAAGGCTCCTCGAGCCTGCGACGTGTGCATTGGATCGAGCATTTTGAGAAACTTTTCCGGATGGTGGGTAATAGGAAGAGAATCGCGTTTCGGTGGCCGCGTATTACCTTGGCAAAGGCGCTCACACTGGTGGCTTTCGGTAAGGCCGGTGATGGTGTTTACACTTGGGAGGAATTTAAAAACCTCATGCTAGACCGTTACTACCTGGGCCACTCCGCGAGGCCAAACTGTCGGAACTTTTGAACCCCGACCGTCAAAGACGATGATGTATTATCTGTTGCTGAGAAATTCCAGGCACTCCTTCCTTTTGCCACGACAATTATCCGAACAGAGGCCGACAAGATCAAATACTTTCTCAAGAGGCTTAAACCCCGAATGAGAATGCAGCTCTTGAATCACCACTGTACTACCTTACCAGTTCATCGAGAAGGCTCGAGTACGAACTCACCGCGAAGGAGATTTCAAGAAACAACCCGATCCAACAACAAAAGGTCCAAGAACCAGGCAGACTGACAATAATCGGGGGACATTCAGGAAGCCCCAGTCTTTGCCAAACCCTTCTGATCGACCACCCATGGCGTCAAAACCCGCCGGATCGCACTCTCGAGCGGTTCCCTCTTCCGTGGTGTGCCACAACTGTGGGGCCCAGGGGCATATCAACTTCAATTGCCCAAAGTCTGCCATCACATGCCATACTTGTGGGAAGAATGGTCACCGTGCTCGTTTTACGAGTGGGCCGGACATGATCGATGGCGTCTCATGCTCGATTCAATCTTGTCGAGCCGGACGCCTCCGTCCGCTTCCTATCAGACCAAGGGCGAATAGGGGAATGGGCCGTGGGACTCGAGTGGTACACAGTGCCGTGCTCGCGAAACCCAGGATTTACGAGATGAAGAAAGCTGATGATCCCGAGGCCAGCATGATTTCAGGTATACTCGAGATCCAATCCCAGCCTGTATGTGTTCTTTTTGATACCGGTGCTTCACACTCCTTTATATCTTCTTATTGTTTAAGTCGTTTGACTCTAGACCATGTTATAAACTGTGAGCCCTACGTGATTGGTCTACCCGATGGTAGAAGAATTATTGGAAATCGTGAAGTCGGGTGTCAGATCGTTTGAACGGCAAGTGAGTGGTTGTCAAATCTGATTGTAGTCAATCTACCTAAGGATGATATAATCTTGGGTATCGATTGGATGGATCGTCACGATGCAATACTCAGTGTCCGCAAGCGGATGGTTACCGTCACTTCTGTTGATGGATTCGAGTGTATTTTTCGAGGTGATAATCCCAGTCGTTCTGGGAGAGTCATCAGCGCTATGAAAGCAGTGAAACTGCTTAATCAAGGGTGTATTGGTTATTGGTGCTACATGACCAAAACAGCAGATCGACCAGTTGAATTGGCCAACATTCCGATAGTCCGAGATTACCCCGATGTATTTCCAGACGAGTTACCAGGCTTACCTCCTCATCGTGACGTGGAGTTTATTATTGAGTTAGAAACAGGTACGTCCCCGCTCTCAAAAGCAGCATGCGTATGGCTCAGTGAGATGAAAGAATTGAAGAACCACTTGAGGAGTTGGTGACAAAGGCTATATTCGACCTAGTGCGTCCCCTTGGGAGCACCGGTTTTATTAAATGCGGAAGAAAGATGGATCTCTACGCTTATGTATTGATTACCGTGAGTGAGCAGGGTAACCATCAAGAACAAGTATCCTCGCCTCGTATTGATGATTTATTGGACCAACTTGAGGGAGCCGCCGTGTTTTCTAAAATCGACTTGAGATCTGGTTATCATCGATTGAGGATTCGAGAGTCGACATTTCAAAACTGACATTAGTACTCGCTATGGGCATTATGAGTTCGTGGTGATGCCATTTGGACTGACTAATGCACCGGCAGTATTCATGGAGTTGATGAATCGAGTTTTTATTAACTATCTGGATCGCTTTGTAGTCGTTTTCATAGACGACATTCTGATTTACTCTCGCGACCATGAGGAGCACGAGCGTCACCTCCACCAAGTTCTCGATACATTGAGGCGGGAACAACTTTATGGGAAATTTTCTAAGTGTGAATTCTGGATGCCTGAGGTTGTCTTTCTCGGGCATGTGATATCAGCCGAAGGGGTGAGAGTGGACCCACAAAAGACGGAAGCCATTCGAGATTGGCTACCACCGAAGAACGTGAAAGAAGTACGTAGTTTCCTCGGCCTAGCAGGTTACTACCGACGATTCGTAGAAGGATTCTCTAAAATTGCGCAACCAATGACTAACTTACTGCGGAAGGACAAGAAGTATTTGTGGTCAGAAACATGTCAGAAGAGTTTTGACGAGCTCAAGAGTCGATTGATTTCGGCCCCTGTTTTGGTCTTACCAAAAGGAACGGAAGGATTTGTGGTGTATAGTGACGCGTCGAGACAGGGTCTGGGATGTGTACTAATGCAGGAAGGGAAAGTGATTGCCTATGCATCGAGACAATTACGACCCTATGAAGTTAACTATCCGACCCATGACTTGGAGTTAGCAGCCGTGGTGTTTGCTTTAAAAATCTGGCGTCACTATCTTTATGGGATTTCATGCCAGATCTTTACAGACCACAAGAGCCTAAAGTACATACTCAGAAGGAGTTGAACATGAGGCAGAGAAGGTGGCTAGAATTAATCAAGGACTATGATATCGAGATACTTTATCATCCGGGTAAAGCTAATGTGGTTGCCGACGCATTGAGCCGTAAAACCATGCAGGAGCAGATGCTGAGCCGTTTGACAGCACAGAGAGAGTTACAGTTGGACCTTATGAGGTCAGAAATTGAAGTTTGGTTACAGCGTGTTCAGGGACAACTTTGCACCCTTGAGATTTCTTCGTCTCTTGATGATATGATCAAGTCAAAACAAATTACGGACCCATTCTTATCTCGAGTTCGGGATGAAGTAAACCAGGGGAAAGCCCCTGGATTCGTGATCCACGAGGATGGATTGATACGTTTTAGAAATCGAGTTTGTGTACCCGCTGACGAAGAGTTGAGGAACTCTATCATGAGAGAAGCCCATGCCACCCCGTACTCTATTCACCCAGGCTCTAGCAAGATGTATAAGGATTTGAAGCAGAATTATTGGTGGGGAAATATGAAACGTGAGGTTGCCGAATTCGTTTCGAGGTGTTTGACTTTGTCGTGAGTTAAGATTGAACACCAGCGACCCGCAGGAATGCTGAAACCGCTCCCGATTCCTGAGTGGAAATGGGAGGACATATCTATGGATTTTATCACTAGCTTGCCGACGAGTCGTCGAGGAATGAATACGATTTGGGTGATTGTGGACCGTCTGACCAAATCAGCCCACTTTTTGGAGATTAAGGACACGTGGGGCCCCTAGAGATTGGCCCAGCTGTTTATTAAGGAAATTGTGAGACTTCACGGTACCCCCAAGAGCATTGTATCAGACCGTGATGGGCGATTTGTGTCACACTTCTGGAGAGCAGTTCATCGTGCGATGGGCACGCAGTTGAATTTCAGTACGGCTTTTCATCCACAGACTGATGGTCAGTCGGAGAGAACCATTCAGACTCTAGAGGATATGTTGAGAGAATGTGCTCTTGATTGGAAGAACGATTGGGAAGGCCAGCTGCCTTTGGTGGAATTCACTTATAATAATAGTTGGCACGCTTCGATTCAGATGGCACCGTATGAGGCATTGTATGGCCGTCGATGTAGGTCCCCCTTGTGTTGGGACGAACTGTCAGAATCTCTGGGTACGGAACCCGATATGTTGTTAGCCGCCCGTGAGAAGATCACTTTGATTAAGAGTCGGTTGTTAACGGCTCAAAGTCGACAGAAGTCTTATGCTGACCACCTTCGACGACCGCTTGAGTTCGAGGTTGGTGACCATGTGTTAATGAAGGTGTCTCCTACTCGAGGTGTTTTTCGTTTCGGGAAAAGGGGCAAGCTGAGCCCAAGGTACATTGGGCCGTTTGAGGTTCTGGAGCGTGTAGGTGATCTGGCCTATCGACTAGCCTTGCCACCGACCTTGAGTAAGATTCACAACGTGTTTCATGTCTCCCAGTTGAGGAAATACGTTGCTGATCCGAGCCACGTACTTCAATTCGAAGATATTGAATTAGCAGAGGATCATTCGTACGAGGTGTAATATCCGCAATTTTCGATTTCCGGTAATTCTTTTTTTTCGGTCGGAGTCCGTTTTGACGACTCGCTCATGACCGTTTCGTCATTCTGAGAATGATTAATTCTACACTTTTTGACATCCGAGTTCGTTTCGGTGTCGTTTCGTTGAGTTCTGTGCTTTTTAGCGACTTTTCCGCACTTGAGTTCGATTCTTGCGAATCTCGACGAAGCTATTTGTTTGAGTTTCCCAAGTCCGTTTAACTTTGTTAGACGTGTTGTGAACTTCGGTTTGGTTATTCGATCACGTATGGTGATTTTCGGGCATTTGGGCCATTTTCGTAATTTCCCAAAGTTTGGGGTAATTACCTTCCGTTGTCGAATCTCGAGCCTTCGGGTGGTCGGAATTGTGTGTTCTACTAGCTCTTAGATTCGTCTTTGTGAGTACTTCGTAACCGTATCTTCGGTTCGTATTCAGTTTCGGGTTTCGGTGTCGTTTTGTTGAATTCAGGATTACTAAACGACTTTTCTAAGTATGAGTTCGTCTTTGTTAGATCATCATTAATTTTTGGTAACTCCAAAAATTATAAATCTTTGCAATATTATAGAACATCGAGTTAGCTTTCCAATGGTTCAAACGGTGAGTCAATCGGAGTCCGGACGAGAGAGTTATGGTCGTTTTAGTTTTGGCCGAGCACTTCCAGGAGCCTTTCGGCCGATAGGGGGGCCGATAGACCCTACTGCCGGCATTCCGTATGGCTATCGGTTGGGCCTATCGGCCGATAGGCCGGCCGATAGGGTCTGCTGTGTTACACTATAAATGTGGTTTTGAGCGTGAACAGCTCATTCTTTCCCATTTTTTTCACCGAGTCGCGAGAGAGAGAGTTAGAGAGGGAGAGAGTTCTTCATCCGGGGGTCGATTTTCATCATTTCTTTTCGGTTGTGAGGCTCGGATAATCAATCTAACGCGCGTTCTACGGATCTTAGTACTCGAATCTTCCAAGGTAATGCTCTAAAACCTATAATGCACGGATTCTTCAAAATTGGGCAGTATGCAGTATCGGATACTGCATGGGTGCGGGTGCGGGTGCGATTCGCGTGGGATTCGCACGGGATTCGCCACGTGGCGAATCCGTGCAAAAAAAAAAAAAAAAAAATTCGGACTCGCGTATCCTGGCACAGGATACGCGACAGATCTGGCGTATCTGTGCCGGAGATCTGCGAGTCCGAATTTTTATGTTTTTTTTTTTTTATAATTTTTAAAAAGTAAATCAAATAAATTAAAATACAAAAAGTTAATCATTTAATAAGTAATTATTTTTACCTTTAGCGGTATTCACGGACAACATTAGAAAGCTCATTGCTCAAAGCCATTTTGAATTGTTTTTTGTATGACTTGTTTTATGTATTTGAATTAATTTTATGGTGATATTTGAATTGTTGTTTTTTATATTTAACAAGTGTTATATATAATAAAATATAAAATAAACAGACGTATCCTTGCCGTATCGCACCCTAACATTTTCAAAAAACCGTATCCCCGCACCCGTATCTGCCCGCACCCGCACCCGCCCCCCCGCACCTGTGCAACATAGTCTAAAACCCTATTTCGATTAATTAGGGATTTTGGGGTTTTGTCCGATTCTTTCCGTTTCGTTGATGGATTCATGATGAATATGATTATTCTTGTTGGTATTCTTAGTTTCCCTACGGATTCATGGTATATTTCGTGATTTTTACGGAACCGAGAGGGTTTGGTTGTGGTCCGCCCTCGTTGTTGTTTTCGGTATGAATATACATGAATCGTAGGCGGGGTTCCGGGTGTATTCCATTTCCATAATCGTTTAGAAGTGGTTGTGATTGTGCTATTCGAATCGTTAGGTTCATTTTCGTCGATTCCTCGCGGTCGTGCTTGATTCTTCCGTTCCGTTCATTGTCGTCTTCCTTTTCGTTAGCATCGGGCGTTCCGAAGCTTCCCGGTTGAGCCGTATCCGTTCGTGGTTCAGTGCTCGTGGTATCGAGGCAAGTACCTTGCCCATACTTTTCTCGTTTTATGTATATGATGATCGGTGGTCGTCTTGATGTGTTTGTTTGGTTATTTGAAATGAAGTTTCAAAGGAATTTCGGTTTGGCCTCGTTAAAGGCTTTCTTTCAAAACGCGTGTGTTTTGTGAACGGTGTTTTGAGAATTGATTATGAATTGATTATTTTGAACGTCGAAGGATTTTATGATGATACTCATATTGTTTAAGTTATGGAATCGTGTATTTCCTTATTTAACCTTGTTATCGAAATTTTGAAGAGTTTGATAATGGTGTCGAGTTAATGGCCATCTCTAGTGAGTATTCTTAATGAACTTACATTCTTAGCATATTAGTGTTGCATGAGTAACATGTATTGTGTGTGATTTACTCACCTTGTGTTGGCAGACGAGTCAAGGAGGGAAATCTATCTTTGCCTGGATTTCACGAGTTTCGTACCGCTAGCCAACTTGACTCGTTAGGGTCCTTGCAAGGCCTCGAGTGAGAATGTATCGCCTGTTCTCACGGCTTAGCGTGTGCGTGGTTTTGTTTTTTTGTAATTGTAGCCAACTCGGTAGGGTCCCTATGAGGCCTCGAGCGAGAATGTATCTTCGCCTGTTCTCGAGGCTAATTGTAGACTGTTCATTTCCGGAAATGAGTGCTTTCGAACGGTTTTCATGAGTGCATGCATTGACTAAGTGTGTAAGAGGTAAGTGTTCGTTTGGCTTACTTGGCTAGGATGGCACTGGAGTATTTTGTTGTTTGTTTTAAATCCTTTATTTGTGGATTTTGATGTTGGGATACGAACCTCACGGTCGTTCTTGTGTCTTGTGAGTTGATGAGATTTGGGGCTAAAATCCCAATGGTTTTGTAAAAGTCGTTTTACGGATTTGGGGCTAAAATCCCAACGGTTGGTTAATGTCATTTTTGAAAGTAAACCTTTGGGGCGGTGACCCCTTTTGTCTTTCGGTTTTGAAAAGTAGGATTTGATAATCCTAAATTGTTTTCTATTAAAACTCTCGATGGCATTCTAAAGCTTTATAAATTACTTCCATTGATTTATGATATTTCGTTTTTGAAATGTTTTCTCAAACCCTTGCCTCGGGAAGTACTTTTCGTTTCGTTTGGATCTTTGAGGATCCTCGGTTATTGTTATTCGTGGAATGTGAATTGTATGGCTCGTATTTGCACTTTGTATTTGCACTAGCAAAACGGTGGAGTTTGCTAACCCCGAGTATTCGGGGTGGATGTCTGTTTTGCATTCGGGTTTTGGAGCATAACACGGGGTCGGCACGAAGGATGATGAAAGATGATCGATACTAATCACATGAGGAACCGTACATCGTGTGTTGGTTCGATTGTACTTTATTTTCCATTCTTTGTATTGTTCCGTTATGCAGACGGTGTAGTTGTATTTTGTCCCTGCGTGGGCATGAGTTGTATTTGAGTTGTATGTATTTGTGGAAAGACCAAATCGGTCTCGAGTCATTGTAGCCTCGAAGGCATTGTCGAGATGTTAAATGTCGTTACCGGCTGGTAGATCCTTGAGGAAAGGTTCTACGGCGTGTAATATCCCTGAGCGGATTGGGTGTGTTACATAAATGGTATCGGAGCTTAGGTTGTGAAAACCTAGGCTGTCGGGTCAGTGGTGTCTATTGAGTTTTGTCTCGTCGGATTTGGTCTGACTGAGTCGTGTCGCGACGCGTCGTTTGAGTTTGTTGGTCGTGATTAGTATCGTGGGGCGATCATCATCTTCGTGCGAACTGTGGAAGTAAGTCTCCCTTCTTTGTGTTGTGCCTCGTGTGACACGAGCTATTTTTATGATTATTTGTTAAGTGGTGGAATCCTTATGTGAATTTTGATTTCACGATATATATTTAGTCGACTCTCGTATTTGATTTATACGAGGAATGTCGTCGTTTGTGATGTCTTGTTATTGTTGTTTTTGTCCGTTGTTGATGATTTCCGAATTGATTTGCACGTTTTACAAACCTCTTGTGGAGGCTTTGTGCTTATACGCGTTCGACTTGTTCACTAGCCGTCACGGGAGGGAATTTTATCAGTGGTATTGTTATGAATATGGTATTTTATCGTTTATTTTCGTTTAAAGACATGTATTGTCTTGATTTTAAACGTTTTGATGCGTGTGCTAGGAGTTGTTTTAGTGAACGTCGGTATGTGTGAGTTTTGGGCATTCTGGCCTATTGGATTTTTGAAAACCTTGAGTATCTTAGAAAAATAAATTTCGAGACATACTTTTCAAATGGGTTATTTTCTTGTGGTACATCCAAGATGCCACAATGTATTTCAAAAATTTTCTACCTCGGGGACCAAAATGTTTTGAGATATTTTCAACACTTTTATTTAGACCCGAGGGTCGAATATTTTGAAAGTTTTCATTAAGAGAAAGTATCTTCATTCTTATCAAATGCGAAATGGTTCTCCAGTGTCTCGATAACGATGTTTCACGTTTATACTTTTTGAAAGGTGATACTCAAGATCAACCAGTATTCTTCTAAATTATTTTCAAAATGAGGTTTTCGTTTTTTTTTAAAAAAAAAACCTATCCATTCCCGTTTGAGGGCTGGGTATGTATGTGTGATGTTCGCGTTGTCATTTGGATACTTTCTCCCGAGTATGATCGAATTGGCGGTGTGAGCGTTGAGACGCTTTCCACACATTGGTTGTGCTAGCCCCTGTGAAAGGCGGAGTGTTGGTATTGAATGTTGTCGCCTCATGGCAATTTCTGCGTTGTCGCGCATGTGCGAGCTGTTAGAGCTTGGTTTGGTATGACCGTGTGCATCGGTGATGGTTCCGTTATGCGTCGATTGTTTAATGTCTTGTTACCTTGCTCCCGTTTTTGTGAATTTCGTGGACGAGGTCGGAGGTAATGCCCGTACTATTTTGACTTCTGTATTTTCTCTTTCTCCAGTCTATCGATTCGCTTTTGTTCGTTGGCACTTTATGAACTTGTTACGTATTTCGATTTCATCGTCCGAGCAGTGTGATCTTGTTGTGGGTCGATCTGGTATCGATGTTACTTTTCGGGTTGATTCGATTCTTGTGAACCTTGTTTGGGAGTGACATCATCTGGTTCTACTAGTTCTTTTATTCGAAGTGGATCGGATTTGGAACTCTTATGTTTTCGACTCTGTCGACTCATTTATGTTTGTTGACATTTCGAGATTGTCCGCCCCTTGTTTTTGTTTATCGAACGAGTGTGATATCATTTCGAATAACATAATTGTCGTTGTGACTTTTCAATCGCTATTCCCTTTCTGTGGATCTTATGGGAATGCATGTCTTGTAGTTCTCACCAGATCATCACGGGAGTTATTGTCGAACTTTATTGTTCTTCGTGATTCGAACATGATTCTTCGATTTTTGTTGTCTCGATCGTTTGTTCGTTCGGTTTTTGTTCGTTTCGTGATTGTTGAGCGTTCGGGCTCCTTCGTAATTCCCTTTAGTTCGGGAAATTAGTTTCGTTTTCAATCTTCCATCCCTTAGGCGATGGGATTCCGTGTTTGTTCGGTTGACTCGCGTTTTGATTGATGTACCGTTGGGTTGATCAATCATATTGATTTTCGTTCGTTGTGTTTTGTGATTATCGGATAATTGACTTGACTATAGTATCCGTTTGATGACGCTTGTCACTTGTCGGTTTTATTATATCCCTAACGGCGACGTTGTGTTGGTCACCGTGGAGCGTGTTTACACGCCGTATATTCCTTTGCGTTGTTTGTAACATTTCGCCGTTGGGCATTAGTTACGCATTCGGTGTGTCTCGTTGAGTTTTCTGGCGGAATATTTCTTCTCCTACTTGTTTTAAGTTTCGGACGAAACTTCTTTTAAGGAGGGTAGAATGTAATATCATGATTTTCGATTTCCGGTAATTCTTTTTTTTCGGTGGTCTGTTTTGACGACTCGCTCATGACCGTTTCGTCATTCCGAGAATGATTAATTCTACACTTTTTGACATCCGAGTTCGTTTGGTGTCGTTTCGTTGAGTTACGTGCTTTTTAGTGACTTTTCCGCACTTGAGTTCGATTCTTGCGAATCTCGACCGGCTATTTGTTTGAGTTTCCCATAAGTCCGTTTAACTTTGTTAGGCGTGTTGTGAACTTCGGTTTGGTTATTCGATCACGTATGGTGATTTTCTGGCATTTGGGCCATTTTCGTAATTTCCCAAAGTTTGGGGTAATTACCTTCCGTTGTCGAATCTCGAGCCTTCGGGTGGTCGGAATTGTGTGTTCTACTAGCTCTTAGATTCGTCTTTTTGAGTACTTCGTAACCGTATCTTCGGTTCGTATTCGAGTTCGGGTTTCGGTGTCGTTTTGTTGAATTCGGGATTACTAAACGACTTTTCTAAGTATGAGTTCGTCTTTGTTAGATCATCATTAATTTTTGGTAACTCCAAAAATTATAAATCTTGCAATATTATAGAACATCGAGTTAGCTTTCCAATGGTTCAAGCGGTGAGTCAATCGAGTCAGGACGAGAGAGTTATGGTCGTTTTAGTTTTGGCCGAGCACTTCCGGGAGCCTTTCGGCCGATAGGGGGCCGATAGACCCTCTGCCGGCATTCCGTATGGCTATCGGTTGGGCCTATCGGCCGATAGGCCGGCCGATAGGGTCTGCTGTGTTACACTATAAATGTGGTTTTGAGCGTGAACAGCTCATTCTTTCCCATTTTTTTCACCGAGTCGCGAGAGAGAGAGTTAGAGAGGGAGAGAGTTCTTCATCCGGGGGTCGATTTTCATCATTTCTTTTCGGTTGTGAGGCTCGGATAATCAATCTAACGCGCGTTCTACGGATCTTAGTACTCGAATCTTCCAAGGTAATGCTCTAAAACCCTATTTCGATTAATTGGGGATTTTGGGGTTTTGTCCGATTCTTTCCGTTTCGTTGATGGATTCATGATGAATATGATTATTCTTGTTGGTATTCTTAGTTTCCCTACGGATTCATGGTATATTTCGTGATTTTTACGAACCGAGAGGGTTTGGTTGTGGTCCGCCCTCGTTGTTGTTTTCGGTATGAATATACATGAATCGTAGGGGTTCCGGTGTATTCCATTTCCATAATCGTTTAGAAGTGGTTGTGATTGTGCTATTCGAATCGTTAGGTTCATTTTCGCCGATTCCTCGCGCCGTGCTTGATTCTTCCGTTCCGTTCATTGTCGTCTTCCTTTCGTTAGCATCGGGCGTTCAAAGCTTCCCGTTGAGCCGTATCCGTTCGTGGTTCGGTGCTCGTGGTATCGAGGCAAGTACCTTGCCCATACTTTTCTCGTTTTATGTATATGATGATCGGTGGTCGCCTTGATGTGTTTGTTTGGTTATTTGAAATGAAGTTTCAAAGGAATTTGATTTGGCCTCGTTAAAGGCTTTCTTTCAAAACGCGTGTGTTTTGTGAACGGTGTTTTGAGAATTGATTATGAATTGATTATTTTGAACGTCGAAGGATTTTATGATGATACTCATATTGTTTAAGTTATGGAATCGTATTTCCTTATTTAACCTTGTTATCGAAATTTTGAAGAGTTTGATAATGGTGTCGAGTTAATGGCCATCTCTAGTGAGTATTCTTAATGAACTTACATTCTTAGCATATTAGTGTTGCATGAGTAACATGTATTGTGTGTGATTTACTCACCTTGTGTTGGCTGACGGGGTCAAGGAGGGAAATCTATCCGCCGCTCTGGATTTCACGAGTTTCGTACCGCTAGCCAACTCGTTAGGGTCCTTGCAAGGCCTCGAGTGAGAATGTATCCGCCGCCTGTTCTCACGGCTTAGCGTGTGCGTGGTTTTGTTTTTTTGTAATTGTAGCCAACTCGGTAGGGTCCCTATGAGGCCTCGGCGAGAATGTATCCGCCGCCCGTTCTCGAGGCTAATTGTAGACTGCTCATTTCGGAAATGAGTGCTTTGAACGGTTTTCATGAGTGCATGCATTGACTAAGTGTGTAAGAGGTAAGTGTTCGTTTGGCTTACTTGGCTAGGATGGCACGAGTATTTTGTTGTTTGTTTTAAATCCTTTATTTGTGGATTTTGATGTTGGGATACGAACCTCACAGTCGTTCTTGTGTCTTGTGAGTTGATGAGATTTGGGGCTAAAATCCCAATGGTTTTGTAAAAGTCGTTTTACGGATTTGGGGCTAAAATCCCAACGGTTGGTTAATGTCATTTTTCGAAAGTAAACCTTTGGGCGGTGACCCCTTTTGTCTTCGGTTTTGAAAAGTAGGATTTGATAATCCTAAATTGTTTTCTATTAAAACTCTCGATGGCATTCTAAACTGTTTTATAAATTACTTCCATTGATTTATGATATTTCGTTTTGAAATGTTTTCTCAAACCCTTGCCTCGGGAAGTACTTTTCGTTTCGTTTGGATCTTTGAGGATCCTCGGTTATTATTCGTGGAATGTGAATTGTATGGCTCGTATTTGCACTTTGTATTTGCACTAGCAAAACGGTGGAGTTTGCTAACCCCAGTATTCGGGGTGGATGTCTGTTTTTGCATTCGGGTTTTGGAGCATAACACGGGGTCGGCACGAAGGATGATGAAAGATGATCGATACTAATCACATGAGGAACCGTACATCGTGTGTTGGTTGATTGTACTTTATTTTCATTTCTTTGTATTGTTCCCGTTGTACGGGTGTAGTTGTATTTTGTCCCCTGCGTGGGCATGAGTTGTATTTGAGTTGTATGTATTTGTGGAAAGACCAAATCGGTCTACTGAGTCATTGTAGCCTCGAAGGCATTGTCGAGATGTTAAATGTCGTTACCAGCCTGGTAGATCCTTGAGGAAAGGTTCTACGGCGTGTAATATCCCTGAGCGGATTGGGGGTGTTACACGAGGAGCGTCCTGTACGGATACTCGAGAGAAGGATCAAGCAGTTGCGGAACAAGACGATTCCCCTACTGAAAGTTCAGTGGTCACGACACGGAGTCGAGGAGGCTACGTGGGAGACCGAGGATAGTATGCGAGCGAGATACCCCGAGTTATTTACCCCTTAGTTTCGAGGACGAAACTCTTTTTAAGAGGGGGAGTATGTAATATCCGACTGTAACTTTTCATTTTTACCTGTCATTGTATTATTCGGATAATCTGATTATCATGAATCGTTGCATTTAGTATTATGTCATGGTATTATAGATTTGAATATCATATCATTGTTATTTCATTTCATATGTGATGATTCGATGTTAATTAGAGTGTTGCATTTTCGAAATTTTACATTAGTGTAGCGTACGCTACACAAGAAGATTAACGTACGCTAATCCTGTGCATTAGCGTGCGTAAGGTTTCCTCGGTTGCGTATGCTAGAAGGGAATCTGGCGTGATTGACTTCAAAGACGTGAACTCCTTAGCCGTTAGCATGCATGTGATCTAAATCGAGTGGCGTGTCGGTGAGAATCTACTTTTATTAGCGTGCGTAACCCATTTCTCGTTAGCGTGCGCTAACGGCTGCGATAATTCAAGACGGTAGCCACCGTAAGCCGCTTACGTCGTAATATCGACCGGATAACGACGTAAGTGCATTAGCGTACGCTAAATCGCTCCGATAGCGTGCGCTAAGTATGTCGATCTATTTATAGGGCCACTGTTTTTCATTTCTTCACAACTCTAAACCGGTTCTCTCTCCATTTATCGTCCCTCTGCACTCTAAAAACGATATCAACCTTCACCAACTTGTTTCTAAGCCTTGAATCTTGGAGTGGAGCTCATTCCCTTGGAGATTTGGAGTTGTTTTTGAGCTTGGAATATATTCTCTCATAGCATTGAAGTTGTTCTTCATTTCTGGAGGTAGGTGTACTTTCTTCTCTGCATTAATTTCTTATGTTGATGTTAAAGACGAATTATACTTCACCTAGAGTTAGATTAAGCAAGTAAAACATGATTATAATTAAACTCTTTAAACACTTCTTGATGAATATGATAAATGAGGGTTTAGTTTAGAGGAGTTATTGATATTGTAGTAATGGTAACCATGTTTGTAGCTGTCATTACTCATCTTCTGGACGAATTTAGCTCAGTAGGACATTGTTGGATCGGTTAGCTTCATCATAACTGGACTTAGTCAAGAACTTGATATCATAAAGTGATTAAACACCATTTTAGGTATTTATTTACCTTGAGAAGAACTTGATAATGTTAAAGATAAGATTAGATGATCTAGTTCAGAAATCTTAGAAGCTTTAACAAACCATATTTGTTCAGTTTCACAAGTCTTTGAAGAATGATAAGGATCTTACAACAATAACTTTTCACCAATCTATTGTGTTGATAACTTAGAATGTGGTTCATCATCATGCTAAATAGATAGTGTTCTTAAGTAAGATGATGTTGTTTATGAATAATACTATCATGGTATATTGAGTATCAAATTCATTATGACTATCCTTTATAAATAAGAGATGTTGTAGAACATAAGAATTTGATTTAGACCAATTTTATTGGCAAATTGAAGATGTTTTTGTTCATGGAATAACAAGAGAATTTCAAGACACTTTTGGTATGGTAATCCGATTTTGGAGGATGAATTAGTCGTATTGAAACCTTTCATTAATCGTTAAGGTATTCATCAAGGGGGGATGAATTATTCGAGTAGGTTGTGGGCGTCGTTTTCTACGAATTGATATTAATATTATGTGAATATGTTATTGAATGAATTACGTTTCATTCAAGGTTGCTCGTTCGATTGAGTGTTTAACCGAGGATACCATCCGTTTGATCATTTGGAGAAGGACTATCTTTCACTTACGGATTTGAGGCAAGTTATCTTGCTTGGTTATAATGATGATTAGATTCTTCTGATGGTTATATTTTTCATATGTATGAATTGTTCATGAAATGTTTGTCGTGTTTTGACATTGTCCTTGACGTTATTCCGTTTTCTCCATGGGGTTGCATTCCCAAGTATGTCGTTTGAATCATTGATCTCGTTGGCCTTATTTTCACTACGGTGAGTGTTTCTTGATCCTTAATCGGATATGTGATTTGTTGAATTCGTTGTCATGTTGTATCGTGACATATCCGAATCATATCTGCGTTCCGATTGGTTATTGTGTAGGATTTTTAGCCAGGCACATATAGTCATTGGCGGATATTATTCCGCATTGGACTGTGCACACGGGACGTAGTTTCGTGAGGCTAATTAGGTATATTGTCCTACGTATATTCTGGATTCCATATACGGGGCGGACATGTGCACGGACACATTTCCGGATCGGGCGTACTGTGATGTCCCTCTTTGAGCCATACTGTAAATCGTCCATAGTATTGGATGCTTGTGACTGATCGTTTCATACGCCTGAGGGGTATGATTGATAGTCGGAATGATTTCTTTGAAATCTATATATGTGAATTGTATATGTTAGAAGAATTGATTATCATGTATATCTGACCCTGTGTTGGGCGAAATACTTGTATTGTATTTTAGGTCGAGGCAAAGGCAAGGCACGGGAAGAGCATGTCGACGGCGAAGGGTTCGAGGGATACTAGTTTGGGGGGCCCCCACACCTCTTGTTGTCCGGTTATGTTAAACCGTGTTATGTTATTTCCTGTTTCATTTAAATTACTATTTGGTTGTATTTGACATTTGAAGTATTTTCCATCTCCATATGGTTTATACTTGTTTTTGGATCCTGTGTATTGTAAGGCCGTTGGTCATATTTTAATAAACTCCTAATCGGAGTAATGACTATTCATTGTGGTTCGGTATCACAAATAATATTTGTTTAATCTGTTTTGAATATCGCCTGGTGGGTCCCAGTGTGGGATTCACGGCACTGTAATAGCCGATTTTCGGGGTGTTACACAACATCCCTTAACGAATAACCGATACGAAACTCATTACACGAAACCTCAACATATACAACAACTCAACATACTAATTATCCATATGACTGAACAAATACTTAGATTTACCTCAAAGCCGAGGACCATATCCATCAACATCCCCCAATGAGACGATCAACACAACCATTAATACCAACCATAGTCCTGGGATCAACATCCCTCAACGAACAACCAGTACGAATCTCAATATACGAAGCCTCAACATGCAACATATACAACAACTCAACATAATATTATCTCATAACTGAACAATACATAAATTACCTCAAAGCCGAAGACAACATCCTTTCCACGAACAACATCCCTGAACGAATACACAGTTATACAAATAATCTCAAATAAGGTACCATCCATTCAATACCAATAAACCTTTATCCCGATACTTATGTCATCACGATAACTATCCTCGATATTCGATATTCTTTATCCTTGACCAAAGATAACTCACGTCTTCCCTGAACACAATTAAATCATATACCTTATGATTTAATACAACCAGAGCACGATATACAAACCATTATCCCGACAACTTACATTTCTAACAACATTGCTATACGAATTATAAATGAAATGAAAACGAAACCATTCATCAAATATTATGAACTGAACAAGTAGAAACTTGCCTCGATACCGATACCACGAAGCCGTTACCAAAATCCATTGCCTTCGTCTATGAGCTCCTCAGCCCCGACCCAAAAGCAATCTACGAACTCTTCAGCCTCAACCGCAACACAACGGTCATAAACCACGATCAAAATATATCAACCTATTGAAGTAATCAATCAACAACAATCCGATAACAATCAATAACCGACATAGCCAACCAACAAACTCAACGGTTCAACGAAACCTCGATCATAAACAAAATCGAACAATACAACTCAAACAAATACGAACCCATATCCACGATACAAGTCGCAACTCAATAATCAATATAACCGAACAATAAACCTAACGGTTCCACCATATCCCGATTAGACACAAATCCGAACAACCACATCAATCGATCACGAATTTAAAACCATAACATAATTCATAATCCGATAATCATATCAATAATCAATTTAAACCAACAAGGGTCTAACATTACCGATTCCAAATTCAATCTTAAATACGGATACAAGTTTCCTCCTTGTAAATTCATAATATAAACCAATTACCGGTTATCATCATCAATCCGAGCAATCCGATCAATTCAACATTATAGATAACCATATTCCAAAGGTTTCAAATAATTCCATGATCCGAATTGAACACTTGTTAAATACCTATCAATTCTCAAACTCAAAAGTGAGTCATAATCTTATCAAATCCGGAATCATATTCGTATTCCTATACGAATATTGTACCAAAATACATAACTTAATTATAGATATAAATATTCCATATTCATACCCAAAACACCAACACTGTAACACCCCAAACTAGGAGGATAATACAGTGCCGTAGATCCCCAACTGGGACCCACCAGGCAATTGAAAATGAATGAATTATACAGGATAAATGTAGTACCGAACTACATTACAACAATAATTACTCCGATGAGGAGTTTAGTTACAACACACCAGGACAATACCGAATACTAGTGTATTTTATATGAAGATAAAATACACCACACTGGATGAAACGGAGTATTCAAATGAAAGTCTGCAGCGGAAAATAAAGGACAATAACATGAATAACTGAAAGATCGGGGCCCCCTACTAGTATCACTGGGACTCCTCGACATCAACTCGCTATTCCGTGCGTTTGCCTTGCCACGACACGAAAAACAAAATCCCAAATGGCCGATTAAATGAACAACAATCCTCAAGGGTTGAAAATACACAATTATGAATTAGCGAAGTTATGAAATATTCTTAATTATGAATTACGCCAAGAGGAGTACCATAGTACGCCCGTAGTGTTCTCGTGCAAGTGTACAAGACGGATGACCGACACACCCGTCCTTGTACCTAATTAGTCTCACTGAGGTAAACGTTACCGTGTGCACACCCAATGTATCACTCCCAATACATGGCCATCATGTGCACGACTAAAAATTCCACACATCCGCACCCGCCACGCAATATGAACCCGAAGGTCATATGAACAAGAATGACCATAATGAATATCAATGAATAATAATAATCCGACAACGTCAAGAATGACTTATAGGGATGAAAGTGATAATGAAGTGATTGATAGTTTCAATGAATTGATGGGAATCGCCGTTCCTTATTAATGAAGTGATTATTCGACAATTACAAGTCTCAATATGATTAATACAATGATGAATGAGTTATGATTATGAATGATCAACAACAAAAGGTATGAATATCCTTTTAACCGAGTAAGAATTAACTTACTCAACACCGGTGACAATTATCCTTCCACGAACAATGTCCTAATTGAGATATCGGTCGCTCGAACAACCTTGAACAATTCAATAACCAACAATCCGATTAATATACGTACAAACATGAATATAACGAACTCAACACGTCGATACGACTAAACCAAGTCCATTGAGGCATTAAATCAAACACGTTGCGTACAAACTCCGATTGTTTACAATCAAACCTCAATATATCAATACCAAATCCCCCAAGAAGTGTTTCAAACCAACAAAACATCTTCAATACGATTAATTATCCACAACGAATATCCAAAAACGTGATGATAACAACAATTAGTCGAAAATCTCCAAATCCAACTCGATATTCAAAGTGTTCTTGAATAATCCCTCAATAATCCAATGAATCCTTATACAAACTCATAATCATACACATATCCCTTCATATAACATGATTATAACGTCCAAAACATCATATCTCAACACAAAATCGAAATCCAAGATGTTGAAGAAATTACCTCTAGAAGATCCAACCACTTCGATCCGAAGAACACGAGTTAAAACGAGTATCCGAGCTATATGATCGAATGGAAATGAAGAAACTCAAGTACACAAGTGTTTGATGAAGGAAGAATCCCTTTCCCCAAGCTCTCTCTCGACAAAAAGGAAGAAGAAAGTGAAAATGAAGAAAATGAGGAAAAAGTGTCCCTACTAAACTATAAATCTGCTAAGGGTTACGCCAGTAACTCGGCCCTCTTACGGCCGTAACTTTTCAAGTCAACGGCCTTACGGCCGTGAATCGCCAACTCATACGGCCGTAACTGGCCGTCCAAAGCTCGCCGACAGACTTACGGCCAGAATCGCTCTGAGTTACGGGCGTAACCCGCCTTCGTCAAAAACACTGCCGACACTCTTTACGGCCAGATCGCACACCTTACGGCCAGAACTCGGATGATACGCCGTATCCGGCCAACCTTACGGCGCAACCCGCCTTCAAAAATGGCCGACATCCTTCCCGCAACGCACGGCCAGATCCGGCCAAGTCTTACGGCCGTACCTGCCTCGACTTACGGCCGTATGCCGCAACCCTTACGGCCGCAAGTCACCCTTGGTCGACAACACCCGAAATATACGAACACCACTTACGGCCGTATCTCATCTTCCTTACGGCCGTAACTCACCTTCGGCCAAAATGCATGTGAAGCCAGCTGTATCACTTACGGCCATAACTGACCAAATTACTACGGCCGTACCGTGACTTACGGCCGTAGCCTTAACCTTACGGCCGTAACTCGATGGCCGCCAAGGTGAATCAATCCGACAATTCCGATTCCTCGCTACGATCGATGAATGATCCGACATATCATACGAATGTGGAAGTGAACAAGTCTAACACGATCCAAAGATGATACTCCCAGACAAGGCTATCAATCACAATGAAAATGATCATACTCCGTCTCGATCTAAAAGCGGAGATAAAATGACGATCGGAATCGATATACGATTACAACATGCCAACATTGAACGCAAAAGAGTGATTCATGAATGATGAGTGATTATTAATGAGTGAAAATTAATGAGTGATAATTACAGGTGATAATTACCGAGTGGTACAGAATGAATTATAGCCGGGTATTACATACTCCCCTTAAAAAGAGTTTCGTCCCCGAAACTAAGGGTCAAACAACTCGGGATAACTCCCGCATACTCTCCTCGGTTTCCCAAGTGGCCTCTTCGACTCCGTGTCTAGACCATTGAAACTTAACCAAAGGAATCGCCTTATTCCTCAACTGTTTGATTTGCCGCTCCAACACTCGTATGGGGCTCTTCTCATACGAATGATCATCTGCGATCTCGATTCCGTCGAATCAAGTATGTGCGAGACGTGAAACACATTATGAATTCGCCCAACAACGAGATAGGGCCAAACGATAAGTTAACTCGCTTACTCGATTCAAAATCTCACACGGTCCAATGCATCTCGAACTCAACTTTCCCCGCTTTCCGAAACGGAGAATACCTCGACTGGGGATACCTTGACCAAAACGGATCACCCGTCTCGAACTCTAGTGGTCGATGACGACACTGCATATGATTTCTGCCGACTCGAGCGGTTAATGACGCCTCTCGATCAAAGCTACCTTCTCACGGGCGGCTAATAAGCATATCGGGCTCGGTCGATTGATTCGATGGGCCGTCCCAACACAAGGAAGATCGACAACGACGACTGCACCAGCCTCGTAAGGTACTACCTTCATCGCAAAGATGCTAACTAAATCAGACGTGGACACAAACAACGAATTGGGCTTCCCAATCCTCTACTAATCGAGGACGCATGCCCTCAACATGTCCTCCAATGTCCGAAAAGTCCTCTCTCGATTGTTCGTCGGACCGAGGATGAAAAAACGGTAATGAGATTCAGGTGAGTTCCCATAGCACGATGAATCGATTTCCAAAATGGGACACGAATCGTCCGTCACGATCGAAACGATCTGTTAGGGGTACCGTGAAGTCTCATTATTTCCTTGATGAACAATCGCCGTCTCTCGGGACCCCACATATTCTTGATTTCAAGGAAATGAGCTAATTAGTAAAGTAGTCCGCGATCGCTCAGATCGTATTCATGCCACGACGACTCGTCGGCAACTCGTGATGAATTCCATAGAAATGTCTTCCCACTTCCATTCTGGAATAGGGAGTGGTATCAGCATACTCGCCGGTCGCTGCTGTTCCATATTGACTTGCTGATAGGATAAACATCTCGAAACAAATTCCGCGACTTCTCGCTTCATATTACTCCACCAGAAATTTCGTTTCAAGTCCTTGTACATCTTACTAGACCCCGGATGAACCGGATATGGGGTAGCATGAGCTTCTCTCAAGATCGAGTTTTTCAACTCATCATTCACCGGTACGCACAACCGATTCTCAAATCTCAAGAGTCCATCTTCGTGGACTACAAATCCAGGGGCTTTCCCCTGTACCACATCCTCGCGGATGATCAACAAAATGAATCGAACCCCGATTCTCCCCGATTTCCTTCTCAAGAGATGATGAAATCTCTAACATACAAGCTGTTCTGAACTCGCTGAGCGGACCTCGATCTCGGGTCTAAGGAATTCTGCCAAGTTCCTTCGAATCGTTAAACGAGCAAGCATCTGCTCTAGAACGGACTTACGACTCAAGGCGTCGGCGACAACATTCGCCTTGCCCGGGTGGCAAAGGACCTCGATATCATAATCTTTGATTAGTTCCAACCACCGCCTCTGTCACATATTTAACTCCTTGTGAGTAAATATATACTTCATCTCTTGTGATTGGTGAATAACTGACAGGTGACGCCATAAAGGTAATGACGCCAAATTTCCAACGCGAAAACCACGGTTGCTAGCTACAGTCGTGGGTTGAATAATTAATCAACTAATCCGAGGAAACTTCGGATTTACTTAACATCTTTCGGAGGTTGCCAATCTCGACTGACCTCCGTCTTCTCGAGGGTCGACACGAACTCACGATGAAATTACATGCCCGAGAAAGTCATTTCGGACCTCCGAACTCACACTTGGAAAACTTTCCATAAAGTTGCTCTCGTCTCATCACGTCGAGAACACGATGAAGATGAACCTCGTGTTCCTCTCGCCACGAATAAATCCAAATGTCGTCGATGAAGACAACAACAAACCGATCCAAAAAGTCGATGAAAACCCGATTCATTAACTCCATGAATAACGCAGGTGCATTAGTTAGCCCGAACGACATAACTACGAACCCATAATGACCATAGCGTGTTCGAAACGCCGTCCTCGCGATATCCGACTCTCGAATCCGCAACTGGTGATATTCAGATCTTAAGTCGATCCCGAAGATCCGAAGCTCCTCAAGTTGATCTATAGATTATCATTACGGGTAAGGGTACTAATCTTGATCATCACCCTGTTCAACTCTTGATAATTTATACACACACGAGACAAGCCATCCTTCTCCTTGACAGATCACACTGGTGCTCCTCACGGGGACGCAAACGGTCGGCGATAACCTTTCTCGAACTACTCCTCAAGTTGAGTCTTCCACTCCTGCATTCAGTGGGCCATCCGATACGGTGCCTTCGATTAAGGGGACGTACCGGCTCCAACTCACTCCTGAACTCCACTACTCTATGTGAAGACAACCAAATAACTCGTCTGGAAATACGTCGTCAATCGATGACAATGATACCACAAATGATCGAACATTTCGATTCCTAGAATGGTCAATCGATAAAAAGTGATACAATGAATGTTTGAATAATTCGATTGCCTTAGAAAGGCCAATCGATGAAAATGACACAATGAATGATTGAATAGCTCGATTGCCTTAGAAAGGTCAATCGATGAAAATGACGCAAATGAATGATTGAATAACTCGATTGCCTTAGAAAGGTCAATCGATGAAATGATACAATGAATGATTGAATGACTCGATTGTCTTAGAAAGGCCAATCGATGAAAATGAAACAATGAATGATTGAATGACTCGATTGCCTTAGAAAGGCCAATCGATCAAAATGATATAATAAATGATTGAATAGATCGATCATGGAATCTCTCGCTCGCCCTAATAATAATTCTACTGGAACAACGGGGATTACTCCCCTGAAGTACACATTCGACAACCAACGACGGAAAGATAGCGACCAAACGCTAACAAACATTAAGGATAGTATCAAAACGATCAACCCAACTAACACCGAAAATTACATCGTCCTAAGATAAAATTCACCACGATTAGGTCCATCAATCAATCGCGATCACTAAGCTTACTTCGGTATGATTCCGAAAATTCTTCCATCGCCAGGTAGACCGATGGTATGAGGTCCACAAGCAATAGGACTATCCCAAAATAAGTCTATTACAACATGGTTCGAAAATGAATGAATGCGGTGTACCAGAATCAAAAGGTACACACAAGTTGAAATAAAATTACGAGTATACCTGAAATCATTCGGTCCACCGGATCGCCGATCCTCCCCATCATATGAATCGGGACTTGCTGCCCCGAACCGACGCTCCGTCGATAAATACGAGCTCCAACTCTATTTGCTTCCATTGTCCTAAACGACGTTGATAAAGTAGTCCGATTCTCAAACGCCGATTGCTTGGGCTCGAGATGCCGGGGGACGACTTGGAGTCCTTTCGCAAAACGGGCCTTATGCCCAATTCTACAATTATGACATGTGATAGACGGCGTCGTACACCTAGTACCGAAATGGCCGCGCCTACGGTTGAAACAGATGATGGCCGAACCGATCGTCGACCGAGATCCCGCAGATTAGGTGCCGTAGGAGGTCGCTCGAAACGATAGGACCCGCACGAGGTTTCTTGGAGGTTGACCACCGCTCTCGGACCGATTACGCCGTTGATTTCCTGGCGACAAATGAAGGTTGTTGTTCAAGACTTTCCTTAGCGGTGGCTCATACGGAGAGTTCTCTCGATTAATCCGGCGAGTGGCGCA